>JAEQBH010009207.1:0-89159 GCA_016808115.1 Tetrastigma voinierianum
AAAAGGCCATAATCACCTAAAGTGGCAGCAAGATGCAAACACTGTTTCCATTATTGTCAAATATCATGAAATGCACTTTAGAAATGTATCTTCTGGGACTAATTCCCATGCAGAGTTGTCTGCCTATTTCTAACAGCCAAATGCACTATATTCTTGTTGCCTGAGTCCTTGTCCAGAATGGCAGTGGGGAATTGTTCTAGGATCTCCATAACCATCTCGGTTATACCATTCTTCGCTGCAAGAAGTATTGGCGTCTCCCTTCCTGCTGTCACATTTGTTTTCAACCCAACAGAGAGTAAAAAACTGATCATTATAAAATTGCTTTTTTTTTTTCTCTATGGTTCTTAGTAAATTATAGAATTAAGAGTTTGGGATTAGTTCTTTCGTCCTACGGTACTGTGTTACCATTTTGTTGGGAAAAAAATAAATAAAAATATTTTCGCTTTTTATGCAACCAAATAGGAATTCAACCCTATCAACAATGTAAGCAGAAAATAATTTAGGCAATAATAATATCAAAACTCAAGACATCAAATTTTAACGTGGAAAACCCCCTAATGTGAAAAGGAAACTAATAAATTCTTATTAGGCCACCAAAATTCCACTAATAAAATTAATGGGTACACTCTGCAAGCACTAAGATTCGAACTCCTCTTTCCTCTCCCTAAAACGGTGGAGTAATGAGTCACCTCCGCTATCGCCCCATTACCGTTAATCTATGCCCCCGACCATAAATTCTTAGCTTCACACCGGGTACACCAAGGTTGTTCTAGGATAATCTAGAGGATATCAATCAACCGCATTCACTCCAAAAGGTAATTTCAACTCAATAAATCAAACCTCGAAAAGCATGTTTTAGTGCTGCCCAAGGCAAACCAAGGCGCAGCGCCCTTCGGAGCCTTGAGGTGAAAGGTGCAGCCTTTTCATGAGATGACCTTGATGTACATCAATTTTATAAAATATTATTTTAAAGTATGATTATATTAACAAAAATTAAGGATTCCTTTATATTTACAAAGAAAAATTCAATGAAAAAAGTAGTGCAATTATATAAATTTCAATATATAATTAAAAATTTTAAGAATCAAAGTATTTTAAAAAGAAGTCGTGGTTTATAAAATGTGCCTTTTTAGTAAGGCGCATGTGTTGGAAGGCAAGGCATTATAATGATGGAGTGGTTATGCCTTGATCCTAGGCGCGCTTTAAGCTCACCTTTTAAAAATATGCTTGAAAGGTTTGGGTCTCACCAAGCAAATGCGTAGAGAGCTGAGAAAGACGATCCAAACTCAGATAAATAGCTTAGGCCATGGCAAATAATATACTAAAGCTTGAGAAGAAACGATGGAAGATTCACCTTAGATGATAAAGGAATACATCTCAACATACTTTTCTTAGATTTTCTTAGTAATTGCTCGCATTTAAGCGTCATAATTTTTAATTAATAAGAGCAGCAGAATAGTAGAGCAGAGAGTTTTATTTCTTTATCTCGTCTCCCACAGCCTTAATAATATTCCAACTTCCATCAATGTATGAACAATATTTTTATTAATTTTTTAATTTATATGATTATATTTTTTTGTCTTTATAGTTTTGAAAAATTTGAAGTTCCTAATATAATACATTTTCATGTTCCTTTAATTCATATAAAGATGTAATTATTTGTATACACAGGGAGAACTTTGAAAGGATTCATTTCTTTTATTCCAAGTTAAAACTAATGGATGAAACTCGTGATTAGCAATTAAAAAAACACTATGAATAAAAATGATTTTTTTCCTTATATTTTTCTTTTTTACATTTCCATATAGGTTAACTAAAGAAGGGAAAATGAATTCCCTGTATTTTCGTTGAATTTTCCATGAATTTTTCTTGTCTTATTTTATAATTTGGTTTTATCCATTTTAGATGATCGTAATTATTGTTTAGGAATAGCCCTTGAGATAGGCTCAAGTAACAAAGGGGTGAGATGGGCATACCGTAAATGTGAGTACTATAATATGCAAAGTGATTTTAAGCAATGACGTCATAAGCCTCTTTCTCTTCTTCCAACCGGGATGTATACATGTCAACATATTTTTTAGATTTTCTTAATTATTGCATGCTTAAAATTAAGAGTTGGAATTAAATAAGAGAACGAGAATTAAAGTGGAAGAGAGGTTTACATACTTTGATTTCTCTCCCACAGTTTAGAAGAAGAGCATTGTAGCAGCAGTTTCATGATCTCTAATGACCATATGTTCTTTTCCTTCCTTGTCAAGTGCCTTCAAGAACTTTTTCTTAATCCGAACAATCGCACTATATAGAATAAACGTACGCACATATGTGTGTATATATCAAGGTTTTCGCACTCGCCCAGTGTATTGACCCGGGAGGGAGAGGGTCAGTCGTGAGGTTCAACCGATCAAATCAATTCAACCGACGGGATAGACCCTAAGTATATACAAAATAAAAAAATATATTTTTCTTATATATAAAACTTAATTTTCATCGAACAATAAAATTAAAGAGATACATCCAATACATATTAAAATAGATACATACAATACATAATCAAGTTCATACTTCATATATTAATAAAATTAGATGGGGCTTAAGTAACATTAAAATCAGACACGACATCTCCATCTTGAAGACTAAAGGCTGACTACTTGATCCACCTATAATATCACTAGCTCCGAATATATCCAATTCTAAATCGTTGTTTGTCATAAATTTTTAAAAATAACTCATTTAACTTAAAATAAATAAATACATATAACAAAATAAAATAACAATAATAAATTTTGAAAAATTACCTCAAGGCCAACATTATTGAAAGCCTCAAGAAGCATAGGAACCGGATTATTCGATTAATAATATTATTCACTTCATCACCAAAATCAGAATTTCTTCTTCATAATCCAAAAGTCAATAGTATCAATGCAATCAATATCCACGGATCATAATTTTGCTTTGCAGTGAGTCCCTTCAAAAATAAAAATAAAAAAGATAAAACATATTTAAATTTATAAAACAAGAAATCAACAAGTGTCATTTAAGCATAGAGTTTTTAATTTACCTATACTTGAGTCGCAGGTTATAATTGACATAAACAAGATCATTTAGTCTTTTGTGCTCCAACTTATTCCTTCTCTTTGTGTGAATGCGATCAAATAAACTCCAATTTCTTTCACATCTAGATGATGAAGTCATTTACAAGCAGTTCGGGATAGCCCGCCTTTGTAAAATACGAAAGAGATCAAGCATAAATAACTTCCACCATTCATCTACATGTAAAATAATTCATAAATACATAATTGTCATATAAATCAAATCTAAATTAATTAGTAATATAAGTATAAAAATTACTGTGTTGAAGTGTTTTTGTGATGCGCACGTCGATCGTCAGCGAACTCCTCGCGCTCTCGATATATCCTCATCCTTTCATTGTTTGACGCTTATCACTACAAATATCAGGTCAAGCAAATCAAATAGGCTAGTCGAGCTTCCTGTGTCAACAAATATCCGCATATAGAAATGCTGGATTGAGAAAATAAGCAGCTGAGATTGCGACGTAAATGCTTATCCCATCGATCATCAATAATTTTAATGTATGGTTGATAAAGATCCTTCTTATTCATGAAGGTCTCTTGTATAGCCAACCTTGTTCGAAGCATACCTTGTAAAATATAAACATAATAAAAAAATATAAGAAATTCAATAATGAACATTAGTAATAAGTTAATAACCAAATTAACTCAATCTAAAAAATTAATCAAGTATTTAACTATTTATAATAAAATAAATAATACCTTCATAAACGTAACCCAAATAAGGTTTTTCATCGGAGTCTACAATACGCAAGAACTTCACAATCGTGGGAGCAACAACCTCTTCACTATCATCGTTGACTCATCCCAAACCTTACATCTAAAACAACAGAGAAGCAAGTCTCCTCAGTAAGTTTTCCTTGAGACTTATGCTCCATAAAAACTTGCTACTCACTAAAGGATGTTAGATTATATCTCGTGTTCACATAGACTTTGCAGGATAAAAGTTGTGGCAAACGAGTTATACCCGGGACTGACAATCTCCTTCCATCCATCGACTTCCTCAACCATGATAATATGACACCATGATTGTACACAAATCCTGTTACATGAGAAGCTCTAAGCAAGTGAACTCACATGTGACATGCTACGTATATCCTTCAAAATTAAATTCAAACAATGAGCAAAGACAAGGAGACCAATAATATTATTTATACTTCTCATGTAGCTTACTTCGGGCCTAATTTATAAGCAATGATTGTCAAGAACTATGTGCACCACATTAGATGGCCTAACCCATTCAACCACTTCGCAGAACATATGAAATAAAGTATTTGCATCTTTCACAAAGATCATAAGCATCAACATTTTTTTACAAATACCAAAAACCGCTTGACAATACACAAGAAAATTCAATCAAAGTCCATTGCCTTGATCGCCCAACCATCCGCTCATACCAGCATCCATTATCCCCTCCACTACTCCGATAACTATTTATAAGAAAATCCAATTCTTTCAGATTCTTTTCTATCAAATCGACTTCATATCATGATATGATGGTTCCAAAATCGCACTAATACCAAGAATTGCTTTTACATCGGGTTTAAAGTAATTGAGAATTAATGGCATTAAAAGGAATGTACGCATCATAAAACCATTTAGCGTAAGAGCTATATTATTTCTATGCTTTGCACCTACTAGAAAATGCGTGACTTGATGGATGGGCTGAGAAGTGAATTTCTCTTACTGCCTTCTTCTCTTCCCCTTCTCCTTCTTCTTTTTCTTTTTCTTTATTCGTTTCTCTTTCCTCTTTTGACTCCATTGCTCATATGTCTCTTCTTCATCTTCGCACAGCTCTTTGCTCTTGTATTTGCACTCCTCCTCTTCAACATCATCAAATATCATTATGTCTCCCAAGGGCCTTCTTTCAATTTTCTCTATAGATAATCACGAATTTCAATCCGCACCTCATTTGGAACACTTACATGTAATGATATTTGCCCTGAATGCAAGCCATTGATATTTCATTCTATTGATCCTCTTACCTTTAAAGGATTTTGCACTATACATGCAAGTGTAGGTAGTCTTTCTATTCGACTCGAGTCTCGCAGAGAAGTGACCCCACGCCGGGATCAATTTCTGCCACGAATGTTTGGTATAGAAGCTACGACGGTATCTCTAAGGTTGAGAATTCATATTGACATTCCTATAACAACACACAAAAGCCATAATGTGTCCAAATTAGGGACCAAATAAAGTCCGACATGAATTGCTTCATAATTCATCATCGCGTAACATTTTTGAGTCCATGTTTGATCCCAAGAGTTAAGAAAGAAAGAAAAAACACTAACCTTAAAAAAACTACATTTTTGGAAGAGATTCTCATTCTTCTCGTATTTTCAAACATGAAAATGAATCGCATTAGCATATATTGCCCATGAATTGAGGTATTGGCCCATGAGAGGTTAACCTCAACTGGTCGTATCTTTTACAATGATCTGATTCTACAAAAGAAAAACTCGATATTCTTAAGACAAGTAAAAAAATTAAAATTAAACATTTAGAAAATACCAAACTCCGCTATAAATGTGAGATCTGCGTATATCGAGTTTGGTAAGGTTTATCGATCACTGCAACAAAACACCTGACCAAAAGAGAACTCATCATATCTCGCTAAAAAGAAAGCAATGAAACGTAAATTTTCATGGAAGAAAAAAAGATAAATAGGGAAGAAGTATCATCAGAGACTTAAATAATAAATACTACGAATCATGGACACATCCATCATATTGTTGCAGTTTTTTTTTTCTCATCAAGTGATTGCGATTCCTCGAAAGAAGAAAAATAAACACACAGCAAATTAAAAACAAAAAACCTACCAAAGAAAAATCGCAAGTGAGAGGAGCAATGGTGGAATTAGGATAATCACAAGGTCGCACGGAGGGAGAGATTGAAGCCGCGGCAAAGGGGATCGATGGCGTGATTGACGCCGATGGTGGACTCGTGGCGTGATCGGGCGCTGGCGGCGGGGACGGCGATGATCGGGCGCTAAGGTTAGGCTATGCTAACCGTCACGCTCGCTTCCAAAGGGGAGGGAACCTGAAACTAAAAAGGCAAAAATGAAAACTTTTCCAAATTTCATGTTTTTGATTTTTACTTTTTTAATTAAAAAAATCAATTAAAATAAAAGTGAGAACCGGCTAACCAGGAACCGGGTCATCCTGCCGTCTCGACCGGCGTGGTGGATTTATCCCGGTTTTGCAATTTATCGGTTTTCTCGCTTGACCGACAAACCTCGATCCCGGCATTCGGCTTCGGCTGACCGCCGTTTCGGTCGGGGCTTAACTTTTGTATATATATATATATATATATATATATATAACGTGTCGATGGCAAGTGGATGTCAGATATTACCTAATACACCAACGAACCTCATTGGTTTATATGTATATAAATTTGATGATCATCACCTTCTCATTACGTGATCCTTGCCTACATTTGGAACCAATTCATTTGCCTATAGAATAGGATGTTTAGACGTAATAGTTTGTATTTATCAAGTAGTACTTTGACTTTAAATGTTTTCAGGAATTAAGTATAGAACAAAAATATAAATAAATAAATAAATAAAAGCAATGGAACCTAAGTAACATTAAGTGTTGAAAAATATGGTGAATGCGGGATTATTTATTGTCCAATGAAAATTTGAAAGAAAATTTAGTATTATTAAAATTAAGGTAAATTTTATATGTAATTTTAACATTAAATTTATATTCATGAGTTAAGAAAATTAAATTATATTAAAGTAACAAATAAAATAATTCATGGGTTTTATTTTATTTTATTTTATTTTTCAGTTTTATAATGTATTTTAATCCTTTAGGGATAAAATAGTAACAAGTTTATCATTTTTTTTTTAAATATTTAAATTTTTTCACATCACCTCGTAACAAATTAATATCCATGCTCTGTACAAGGATCGTATCCAAGTATATAGATATTATCCGTGATAGTTCCTTATTACTTTAAAACATATTATTTCGTTAAAATGAGTATTCATACTCATATAGTACCAAGAACTTCAACAATATTTTAATATTGATATGATACCTTTGGTTTGAGTAATTTTGAAAGTGAAATACCATTTTAAGCTCAAAAATGAATTTTTAAAAGAATTTATGGCTATAAAAGATAAATATATATACTTAAAATAAAAGTCCAGAAAATATTACTTTTTGTAGTTTATTTTCTTTTATTCAAAAAGTCATTTTGTATGTGATAAAACTTTTCGCTAACTTTGGTTATTTGAAATATTAGGGAAGTTAAAAAAATACTGTAAAAATTCATTTTTCTAACTTTAGATTATATATATATATATATACCGTAAAAAAAAAAAAGAATCTATTTTTATGTTTTTTTCCTTTTCCCAAACTTAACCTTTTTAAAGAGACTAGTAAGAAAGATGTTACAAACTAATTTTCATAGTATTTTCTTTTCATTTTTCATTTTTCAGGAAGCAAATGAGAGAATATGAATGAAAGTGAATATCATAGTCTAATCTTTTTATAATAAAGAAGAGTGAAATAATTTTAAAGAAGAGACGGCATAATAGAGTTATTTACATGATAATAACACACACACACATTGTTACTCCCATAAATAATCCATCATTATAGACACTAATCAACCGTACACCTATCATATTATTAAGATACGTTTCTTTGAAAAATGAAATAAATGTAACTTTCATATTGTAAGATTATAATTTTAGAGTTATATATGTATATTTAAAATGTCAGCAGCTATAATTTTTGTATCTCTAGGTTTTTTATGGTAAATATATAAAGAAAATGAAAAAATATTAAAAAAAATTATTTTTTATGTTTAATAAAAAAAATCAGATTTAATTTTTCTAAACCTTGTTGGTTTTTCTTTTCTTTAATAAAATAATATTTTTGACTTCTACTCACTTTAAGGTTTTAATTTATATATTTTTACTTTTATTTACTTTGCATACTACATTGTAGTACTTGGTTCTTACAAAGATTCAAGTATGGGATTTGTCATAACCCAATCCCACATAAGCTAGACCTTAAGGGAATAAAAAAATAATACCACTTTATACTATAATCAGAATTAGGTGTTTAAGAAAAAGGAAAAAAAAAAAAAAGCAATACTTAAGTAGCATTATGGTTGTATTTGATTCTCAAAAGGTATGAAAAAAAATGTTTAAAAAGTTATTTTTAATTTCATGTTTATTTTCATACTAAAATTTCAAAGGATATCAAACATTATTAAAATTATGAAATTTATAAATGTTTTACTAATTTAATCTTTATACTAGTTCATTAAAATAAATAAATTGGATTAGTTTTAATGTAATAAATAAAAAATAATTCATCAATTTTATCTTTATCTTACTTTATTCAATTTTTCTTTCTATTTCTTCTCTCAATTTTCTTTCCAGTAATTTCTCTAAATTTTTTTTAACAAACTTAAACATGAGTCCTACATAAAATGTATTTTAATCTTTTAGTGCTTGTCATAATTTGTCATAATTTTTAAAATATTTCAATTCTGTTGCACGTTATCTCAAGTTTTCATAACACTTTTTATAATGAATATTGAAGAACTATTCAGAACTAAGTAATATCCAAGCCTTGTTTGGAATAACTTTTGAGAACTGAAAAAAAAAAATAATAATAAATTTAAACCCAATTCTTTGATAGAGTTTATGGCCAAAAAATAAAAAGAAAGAAATTAATGCATAAGTTAAGAAGATATTAGATTTGTATAGCTCATTTTAATTTATATAAGAAGTTATTTTCTTATTTGATGGAATTTCTTATAATATCAATAGTATATATTTTTAATGGTTATAACTTTGATTTTTATTTTAAATTTATATATTGTGAAATTTGCATTACAAGTTTTTCAATTTCTTTGCTTTGTAGAACAATTAATTACCTTTGATTCGGAGTGTCAGGGTCTCTCTCTACGTCAGGTTTATTTGCCTCCATATGCTTCCTCGGCGCTGATATGGAATGGCCATAGTTACTGGTTCAATAAGAGAGTTTCTTCATGTAAACCTTGCAAAAATATATATAAAGGACAATTAATAAAATTCAACACTAAAAAGATTTATTTCCAGTAAAATGACTAATAGTGAGATACAATAATATTATGGCATTCTTCCTGAACAATAAAAATAAATGAAAAATTCAGTAGTTGCTTTTCATGGTGCATGATGATGAAGTTATTGCTGTTAATCAAGGGAGTCTTACAGTAGTAAATAAATCTATCGAATGGGCCGAGGTGAAGACTACTTCTGAATAAAGCTGGTTTACTGGCCAAGACATGGAGAGGAGTGTAGCCATTCTCGTTGACAATAATGATAAGATGGAGACAAGCATCGATGATGTTTTTTCAACCCAACTCGGGCTGGAGCGCGTCGGAATTGCTCGGGTCGGCCCACGACTCCTCGGACGCCCGGGGCTCCCCTATGAAAACAAGAAACAAAAAGAATTGACGGGGATCGACCGTTGCCTCTCCGATACCTAAGTCAGTTCTTTCCGATGGAAGAGAAGATCAACTGCTTAGAGAATGAGTTTTTGTGCATCCGTTACACACCGCTTCTCGGGACGGTAAACTGGTCCGGCCTGGGCCTTCGTGGTTCAGCCTATGTGGCGGGTCGAAAGCACTTTATGTCTTTTTATTGGGCATGCTTTATCCTCTCAAACCTAGCTTGGTCGGCATCTAAGCCCACACACGCAGTGGCTCGGGATCCTCACTGCAGCTCACCTCGCACCCGACGCCGGAAGCCAAGGGCTGAATTGTTTCTGATCGGGTGCTATCGGCTACCGGGATATTATGATCAGGCTTTGCTGTCACGATGTCTTGTGATAATGATGGCTATTCGAATTTTGCACTCATTCCCTACCGCCGCTTCCTCGGTGCTTTTAGAAACATCCTCCTGGCCTCGCTTGTGTTCGTGAAGACCTCTTCCTCTCGTGGGTTTTGAAGCGTCTCAACCAAGGCTCAGAATCGGCTTTTGGTGATTTATGTCTTCTTGCCTCTGATTAGTGCCCAAAAAGTGCTATTTTGAGCCCTATTTATTGTAGGTTTTGAGCTCTTTTTGTGTACTAATCAACCGAATTAACCCGATTTGCACATTAAGGTCCCGACTATTCTATTGATCGTATTTTGTGGCTAATTTTGTAGTTTTTGCAAGCTATTAATGCCAAATTTGTTGAATTGATCCAACCAGGAAGAATTCGAGTTGAACTCAACATTGCAAGTATCGAATCGAAGGAAAGAAGGAGTACATAGAAAGAAAGAGGCGTAGAATTTCGCACCATGGTGCAAAATTGCCTTTCATGTGCACTGTTCATGATGCCTTTGACATTTTGACTTTCTTGTGTCCCTTTTTTATTTCTTCCCATTTTGCCCTTGATGTATAAGTGTGAACTGAGGGCATTTTGTATTTTCCTTTTCTTGGAACCTATATAAGCCTAAATCTTTAGCAAATGGGGGACGAATTTTGGTTGGGTGAAATACAGAGCACTTGGTAAGCTTTCCCGCTGCTTTCCTTTTTCTTTCATTTTCTTTGTTTTTCTTTTATTTTATGGGCTGCCAAACACCCCTTGAGGATGACAACTCAAGGGATGGTTGGCTAAACCCCCTCCATCCTTGAAGAGAAGGGATACTGGGCTTCAGAACTGAGGTAAACTGACGGTTCTCACGTTTTTAATGCTAGCATTTATGCTTCTATCTCTCACTCTAGGTTAAACCGCTTAAATATACCTTGATTAACCTATATTTGGCAAGCTTTTTGGGTTTAGTGGATGCTTATTGCTAGATCTACTGACATTAGGTTAGTTGTCTTCTATTAGTTACTGTAGGGTAGATTTAGGGGATATGCTTTTACTGTCCGGGAGCATTTATGCTCATTAAATGCCATATTTCAAAAGGAAAAATTATTAGGATTCAATTTTGATAGTCTAATGAAGATCCGGTTTGGGAAATTACTATAGGTCATCCTCCCCAACGCAAGGAAAAGGACCTGAGAACCTTTCATTTGCCTTAGGACCTCAACCCAGTAGCCCGATGCTTCAAGGAGTTCTTTTTCATATTTTACTTCATTTTATTTTTAGTCTATAAATCACCAACTCTCACTGTTTTTACTAAAATCCCAAATCCAAATTGAATTCACCCTTTTGAACTTAACTGCACATCATTTACACGAAGAAAACCCATCCCTGTGTTCGACCCTAGAACCACTATATTGCAGTAGCTATGCTACGGCAATATGAGGAATTAGGATTATAAATTTTGTTGATTCCGACACCCCTATTGCGGCATGAATCAGCCTCCCGAGTCGCTTTTATGCCTTGAATTGAGCTATTCGGGCCTCGGGCCTGCGCCTCTCGAACCGGAAGCACTGCTCCTGGGCTATTCTTCCTCCCGAGCTGTTTATGCTTTTTTGAACTGAGCTATTCACTCCTGGGCTATTCTGCCTCCCGAATTGTTTATGTTTCAACCGAGCTATCACTCCTGTGGTTGTTGCGCCTTCAAACCGAGCTACTTTGGCCCCTAGGCTATTCTCTTTGAGAAATTAAGTTTCAAAACTGAGTCGCCGGCTCCCCGGGTCGCTGTTCTTCCGAACTTAGCTACTGGCCTCGAAAGCTATATGGCTTCGCGGGCTAGCTCTC
The DNA here is from genome assembly GCA_016808115.1 of Tetrastigma voinierianum. NCBI lineage: Eukaryota > Viridiplantae > Streptophyta > Magnoliopsida > Vitales > Vitaceae > Tetrastigma > Tetrastigma voinierianum. The sequence goes on from JAEQBH010009207.1 coordinate 11,741, forward strand.
GCCTTCCTTGAAAGGGCCAGGTTTCTATAATTTGAAGCATTGGGGTTTCGAGCCATGGCTCCGTGGCTACTTAGCCTCTGAGCGCTTTGCTTCCTCGTAACTGAGCCACTGGCTCCCGATCCATGGCCCCGGGCACCGAGGCCTTCCTCGACAAGCAAGCTCGCAAACTGCCACCGGGCCCCCGGGCGCTACGACCTTCCCGAAGGTTAAGCTCAACCGGAAGCTACCGGGCTCCTAGGCGCTAAGGCCTTCTCGAGCCGCTAAGCCTGCAAACTAAGCTATCGGGCTCGGCGTTGAGGCCTCCTGTCGCTGACTGCGAACCGAGCTACGTGGCTTCCGGGCGCCGAGGCCTTCCTAAGCTATTAAGCTTGTAACCTGAAGCACAGTTCTCGGGCGCTAAGGCCTTCTTGAGCCGCAAGCTCGCAACCGAGCCATCGGGCTCCCGGGTGCTAAGGCCTTCCGGGAAGGTTAAGCTCGAAATCGAGTTGGCTCGGGCTCTGGCGCTAAGGGCCTTCGAGTCGCGTTTCACAAACCGAAGCACGGCTCCTCGGCGCTTAAGGCCTTCCCGAGTCGCTAAGCTCTACAAACCGGTTCACGTGGCTCCCGGTGCCGAGGTCTTTGAGCTATTAAGCTTGCAAACCGAAGCTACCGGGCTCCCGGACACTAAGGCCTTCCGGAAGCCGTTGCCCGCAAACTGGGTTGGCTGTAGCCCCGGGCGCCGAGGCCTTCAGCCATTAAGCTCGCAAACCGAGCTACCGGCTCCCGCTAAGGTCTTCCCCGAGCCGTTAAGCTTACAAACCGGAAGCATCGGGCCCGGGCTATGCCTTTGAGCTGTGTAAGCTACCGGCAAACTCCAGTCATGGCTCCCCGGGCGCCAAGGCCTTTCCCGAGTTGTTAAGCTCCGCAAACTGCCATGTACTCTCGGCCGCCGAGGCCTTCAGCCGTTAAGCTCGGGGCAGAACCGAAAGCTATTGGGCTTTTGGGCGCCGAGGCCTTCTCTCTTGTCGTTGCTTCCAACCGAGCTATCGGGCTTTGGGCGCGAGGCCTTCCCGAAGCAGTTGTTATGCAACCGAGCTGCTAGGCTCGTGGGCTCTAAGGCCTTCAGTCGTTAAGCTCTAAAATCGAAGTCAGTGGCTGGGCATTGGAGGCCTTCTTTGATAATATCCGCTCGTGCACTCCATCCTGGGTTTAAATGCATTGAGGTGGACGATGGGCTCTTTCGCTCCACGAACGCTTTTGATTTTTGTGGCATTCTTAAACTCTCGTTTTAAGAGGGAAGTGCAAAGACTCGCCGTGAATCCTGGGATTCATTGCTACACTGTGAGCGCCCATAGAGACTGAGTTCGCTCATCGCTTCCTTCATATGGTTGAGCTCTTTGCCGGATGTCTCCAAACTCCCGCTTCCCATGATCGCTCCTCTATCTCTTGCTAATAAAGGATGGGTCCATCGCCTCTGTTGTTCCTACCATTCCTCTCCTCATTGCGATCCTCTCTAGGGGGTTTATAAGGGCATACTACCTGGCTTGGCTAGTTTCTCCTTCTCCATCTGCTTCTCGAGGAGGGTCGAGGTGTTGTTCTTCCTGCATTAGCAGCGGCCTCTTTCGGTCCGTCGTGGCTCTCGGGGGCGTTATTTGTCCGGGGTGAGTTTCTAACTCTCTCAAGAATGTTGGTCGGGTGAGACTGAGCGCCTCCATCTCATCAAACGGGGTGTTAGCTCAGAGTTTCTAGTCTCATCCCGGGAGGCTAGTCGCTATTCACGCCGCCTTGCCGGTCTTGGGCATCATCGGGATTGGCTGGCTCTCGCTGGGCGCTCCAAGTCGATACCATCACCACCGAGAGGTCGCTTTGTTTGTAAAGGAACCGGTCGCTCCCACCGATGGCGCCTAAACCGATGATGCTTTTTCAATCAGAACCAGCCGAGCGCGGCCGGAAATTGCCGGTCGGTCACGACTCGACGCTTGGCTCCCTATGAAAACAAGAAACGTAAAGGATTGGAGGGGCTCACCGTTGCCTTCTTCGATGCCTAAGTCATTTCTTTCGTGGAAGAGAATATCAATCGCTTTAGGGAATGAGTTTTATGCGCTTGTTCGCTGCATCTTCACCAATGGGGTGGCCTCGGGTATTTATAATGGATGATCATGATAACTTTCCTAGTTTGATGATGACAATGTAATAGTATATCTCATAGAAAATTATACGATATTCCTCCCATTGGGTGAGAGATTTTCTTTCCTTATCGTAAATCGATTAATAAGGGATAATTGATGGGCAATAATTAGGAAATATCATACTTTCCTGATTGGTGGAGATTGGGTGTTTTCCTCTAATACGGATTCTTTGGGCTACCAGTCTTTTAAAGGGACGAGTTGGACCCTCGTTTCGGGCCTGCATTTCGGGGATACCATTAAGGGCCTAACGCTAGTACTGGGCCTACTTTTTAATCCTGACATTTGGGCTTATGGGCCCCGAGTCATACAAACTATTATTCTTCAAACTCCATCACTTACAAATACTATCATATGCGAAATCTGTAAAGCCAAACACTTCCAGCATTATACAATACAAAACAAGGATATATATATATATATATATATATATATATATATATATATATATATATATGAGCAGGAGAGAGGAGTATATATATATATATATATATAAAATATAAAACAAACATTAATTAATTAAGAAAGTGAAGGTAGTAAGACTAACCAAAGTACTCTCCAGAGATGGCAACATAAAGAATGGTTTCACCGTCGGCAATTCGAGCATACTCATAGGGCATCTCAGGGCCGTACATCTCATCGAGGTAATGGAAAGCACGTCTCTTACCATGGAGAGCAGCCAGGAAGTGAGGCGTTTCCCCTGCAGTGTTGCGATGGCCTAGTAGTTGTTGAAGCTCCCCTGAAGAGAGGTGTTTGGACATGCACATGCACTTACACATGGCAGTATTCCCTATTGATGCAGCTAGATAGAGTGGGGTATTCCTCGATCGTTCGTTACCACTCAAAGGGCTGATATCTTCAGCTTCTGTTTCAGCTGCATCAACCAATCCCAACTAGTCTTTTAACTGTATCCCTTCTTCATTACAGCTATATGCACGCCGTCTCCTGATCTAGCAGTCAGCTTCTCATTCCGAGCCCATGGATACTCCTTCTTATACTTACGTACAACTTTTTTTTCCCATTTTCTTCCATGGCGTTATATAACGAAATCCTTGTTTCACTATCTCTTGATCCACAATCTCCAGATATAATTCCACTATCTCCTCGGATTCCATTAATTAACTCCTTCTCTTCCTACCTTCAACAACTGAACAACAATATATTAACACATGAAAACATACTTGCCAACAATAAAATAATACCATTAATAAGAATTAATAATAATTAAAAATTATCAAATTGTAAGCAAACAAGTAAAGGGAAAAAAAAAGAACGGGGACTGTTATAAAATGAATAGTTTTTTTTTTTGACAAATTTACAATGACCAGGAAAGTTGTCGTTTTAAAGTCTCTCAAACTCTAAAAAGAAGATCTACTATAGAAATAGTATTTTTCTTTTCTCAGCAAATTAAGGAAACTGATTAATACTTCGACATGGTTTATCACAGTTCTTACTTCCAGCTAGATAAAGATCATAATAAACAAACTGAAAGGATACCTGCTTCAGCAAATATATTGTAAATTTGAACAAAGTCTAAATATAAAATGCACAATCTTTTTGCTTCCTCTAAATTAACTCAGATCAAGCAGCATGAGATAAGAGAATTAATGTGAAAATACTAAAAAAAGCTGGTGTTTTATTCTTCTTTGTTATATATCCATTTACATTTCAAAATAAGAATCATGAAGATTCAGACCTCTGTAAGTTAATGTTTAATTTGTTTAACGTTCATGTTTCAATGATCATAGATAAACTTATCCACCAAATTCTTCCAATCGTGTTAGAAACATTTCTTAGCTTGAACCTAGTTATTATACTAAGGTCTGTTTTTTTTGGCTTAAAGCAATTTGCTTTCAGATTTTAGACTTTCTTAGAAGACTAATCTAGACTGTTTTTTTTTAACTTATTTACAAATTTTAAATTTCTTCTAAATAGAAAAAGTCAAAGATTTAGTATCAAAAATATAAAAGACTTTGCAATTTACACAAAATATTTGGAGCACAGGCACACACTCCAGATCATTGTATCTGGGAGGTAGACGCTCTGTGATTCCATACACATCAAGAGGGGAGCGAATCTATCTTACATGATAGTGCACAAACACTGAGCTTAATCTGGCCCAAAAAATTATCACAGTTTAGGTTCCCGGCAAACTAAGGTATCTAAGTTTAAAATATATTAGAAACTGTTGATGGTAATACTTCTTGATGCCACACTTCATGTAAATAAGAGATTCATGTCACACTTTATCTTTTCCGTAACACTTCTATATAATTGTTTCACATTTACTTGTTACTTCATTAGTGGTTATTTGTATGTTTTCAAAACTGAATTCTCTAACTAGTAATATTTACTATGATTGAATACCCAGACAACCTTCCAATAATATGTATATATATATTAAGAGAAAAGTAAAATGATCTTCTGAAGCTCACTACCAGAGTAATTTCAATGATCTGATAAAACACCGTCGTGCCAAAATGTCTAAAATGAACTACAAACATATGCAAGTAAACATTATTTCATGTCAATACCTTAAATAAAAGGCGCTAAGCCATGCGAAACTTAATTGACGCATTTAATTATAACGTATATAAGAAAAATGGACATTTTCAATTTTTATCTGCTTTGAACACCCAAGAAAATAATATAATAATAAACCAAACGAAGGACGTAAATTAAAGATAAGAAACATCAGCTAGCCTCAACCAAAGAGCGCGAGGAACATGTTTGTAGCTGTCATATGCGAGCAAAGTAATGGAAACCGCGCCCATAGCAAAATAAGCAATGTCACGCAATGCGTTATATCACCAGATAATTGCTCATGTTCAAATTCATCCTTCACCGAAACTCAGTTATCACAGAAACAAACCAGCATGGCTGCTAACGATATAAAGAGATGTTAAAGCCCATAAGAGCTTTCTGGCAAGTCTCTTCGAAATCTTGGTGGTATTCGAGGTTGGCGGCGGAATACAGCGCGACCATCAAGTGACCGGCAACGCGCGCGAGCAACCCAGATGGAACGCGGGCATTAATAAAGCCAGACGTCGCCAGCGTTCGTCGCCATATTTTCGCCACCGGATATATTGTTGTGGGCAAGGCCACCTCGTGATTAATGTTGCCACTACCGAGCAGTAGTTGGAGGTTTCTTTTAGCCATTCTCGCTCGTTTTACCAAGCTCGCGCGATCTCATGAAGACTTTCGGGGCGCTCGGTTTTACGACAGACTCACAAAGAAACCTCTCGGCACAGATTGTTTCACGCACTTGTCAATCAATGCCATTGGTTTGATATAATTAAACTTGGCTCAATATGTAATGGAAGATTAGTATGTTGTGTTTGGTTCCCAGAAAGTATATGCCTGTCAACCCCCAAAGCAGTAGGGATAGAAATTGTGCTGAAAACTGATTCAAGAGTTTTAATCCGCACATTTTGTTCACGCCAATCATTCGAACTGGGTGAATGGTTGCTCAATCCATGACTTCATAAATACTCAAATTATATAATTATATTATTAAATTTTAAAATAATATAAAATGGTAATTTTTGTAAAATTATATATCTTTATTTTGTTAAGTGCTTTTTTTTTACTTCCATAAAAATCTGTTAATATATTTATATTTAATACATTTAAGATTACATTTTCATAATGTAAAATAACATAATATTTATCAAAATTCAAAACCTTACTATTCACTTCTACATATCACTAATAAAAGTGTAATAATTATAGTAACTGATATAACGAACACTTTGTATGGTTACACAAACATATGAATGGTCAACTTCAAGAGTTTCTTCATATTAATAAGTTCATGCATACAATTTAAAAATATAAATACATGTCTTCATTCACTTTGAAAAATTAGATGAAAGTCAAATTGGTTATATGGAAAATTAAAGTTCTCTAAATCAACTCTTTCTAACGTCACACCACCATCGTCCACATCATCTACAAAAAGACAAGAATATGTATCAATAAAATCATTTTAAAAATAATAATACTTAATGTTAATAAGTTATTCTAACCAATTTTGAGTTGTTGAACTTGAGCCTTAACTCTATGAAAGAGATCCTTTCCCCACAAAGATTTTCTTACTTCTTCAAGATCAGCTTCCCTGCTCGATCTCATCATAATCCAATTCAGCTTATCGATACATGCATAGTCAATAGTGATCATAGCTTCTTTTCAATAGAACCTAAAAAGAAAAATGATAATTGGTCTCATAACTATCTAAACTTGTACCTTAATCAAACTAACAATATGAATATTTATAATCGATTTTTCAAAATTGTAATGAATGTATACAAGATCATTAATCCTTTGATGTCCCATTATGTCTTCTTAGGCATATGCCCATAAACATGGCCCAGCCTTTCACACCCCTGTAAGATGATGAAGCTTGGTCTAATATTTGAATTGCCAATCTGTATACTGTAAGAATTATGGTTCATGTGAGTCTCCATTCATCTGGTTTTATTATTAATATGGCAATGACAAAAATCACCAAAGCCAGTACTGAGAAGAATCTATATTTTTAAGGCACTTAAGAGATATTATATGTAATCACTTGGTAATAAGTTATAGATAAAGCAGGATTCATCAGTACAAATATTTCACTTGAAGAATGCAAAAGCCTTCTCCAAAACTGAATCCATCACTAATATAACTTTAACCCACCATCACTTTATGTTTTTCCTCACGGAATTTCTTGATGAATAATCCACACATCTCCCAATATTTCTATTCTTTCACAAATAAAGTTTTTGATCATATTGAAAACATGGATTCAACTGATTGTCACTGTAATGAATTGCTTACAAGTTATTTATCCTCCGTAACTTGTTTTTATGATATTTGTATGCCCGTATAGTCTCTCTGTTATAGATTAAACAGCTTCTCGATGCTTCAACAACCTTACATGCCTTCATACAATATATCCAATCAAGGTCTTTCTATCACAATCACAATATTTAATAATAATGTTATATAGTCATGAGTTTCACAACTATGAAGCAAATCATTCAAACTGTGGTCTAAGATGATAGAAACCACAACCCCTACCTTTATTATCCCTTTGAATATCTAGAGTCCGGAAAGGAACCCACTAATAACAAAAGCCAATCATGTTTCAGATCACATGTCTTCATCAATAATGTAAGAACAAATAGTCACTCAGCCCAGAATCCCATCCTTCTTTTTTAGCCAATTTAACAAAGGAACATGATTGTGCCATAAAATTATTTTATATACACTACTTATAAGCTCTGTTAATATGATCTAACTTTACAAATATCCCTAGTGATTAATACAAGAAGAGCTTCGCACAAGGATCAATTAATGTGTGTTTGAGATAAGAGAAATAGTCTTCCCAAACATGAGCTCATTGATTGGTCGGTGACTGATTGAACGCATACTGCTGGGCCAACCATGAAATGATCTCATCAAATGCGAGAAATAATTGGTTGTATCTTTCACAATATCTGGGTTAATTAATGATTCTTGACAAATGAGATTCTTCGTATCAAACCTAAAGTCATGAGGCTCTGGTTCAAGTTATATATCCAACCATCAATCAATGATATTAACTGAACTTTTTTCCACAAGTCACTGATAAGAATCCACAAGTAATTGAACTTCTTTCATGATCCTTCAAGATTTAATTCGTGATTTGACATTGGGGTGGTAGACCCTGAATAACCGGCACTAATTCAAAGATGAGCATCTTGAACATCAGGTTTTGAAGTAGGATGAATCACAAATGACATAGGACATGCACTATAAAAAAAAATTCAACAGCCATATATCCGCTCTCTCCAAATAGCTTTTCCAGTCACGCACCTTGAATAAGGTTGAGCCCTCTGAGCACTTGACAAAAAAAAAAAAAAAAAAAAAAAAATACTATCCATTATTATTTTTTCTTTTCATCATTTAATCTATAAGATTTTGCAACTGATGAACCCTTCTTCTTCACCTTATTGTTCATCCTTCAAATTCAGGACACATTGTAATCAAGGTGACTTTTCAACCATAAACGGCTGAGATTGTTTTGAGTTTACAATCTTGGTAAGTAATTCATTCATATTTTAAACATCAGAGGTCCTGACCTCATACGGTCCAAGATCCTCTTTATCACAAGGTGTTACCATTCTGCGAATTTCACCAGTAATCTTTGCAATAGGCAGAGGAGAGTTTTTTCTTCCATCGGGTAGTCTAAATTTTTTCGTAAATACAGTTCTGAATATTGGTCTATTTCGTTTGAATAGAATTAATTTATATGAATTCTTGACTGGGAGTCGAGTCAAGTTTGATCTCCTGTTTTTCCAATAATTTGTAAAAAGGAAAATACGAATATTGGCTCATGTATAAATCAGCTTCAAGATAACTCCACCATGTCACTTTATCTAATGTATATCAACAGTATGGGATCAACTGTTATTTACCAAAACCCTTCTTGAAAGATATTTGATCATGGTGAAAGCAGAGATCATGAAAAACCTCCACTTATGACCTCAATAGATTGATATTTTATGTTTTCCATTGAACGAAAAAGAAGGAAAAACTTTAAAATTGAGTTATCCTTACTTATGCCTGAGTGTAAATCATTAATTCATATCAAGTCATCTATATTGTTTCAGCAATTATGGGAACTGTTGAATTAAACTCACTTTAAACTGTTCTGATATTTCCCAAAATAAATCTTCACTGTCAGTCACATTACTTATTTTCTAGTTAAATCCTAAAAATATAAACCCAAAGTTTCCAGTTTCAACAATTGGCTTTGGTTGATTCATAACCTGAAAATATTAATAATATTAAGTTTCAAGTTTACACTTAAGCTTATTCTCTGCAATCAAAAATGAGTAAAATTATAATGATGGTCTAAGTCGGGAACAAAGATCATCTTTGATGTTATTCGATCAATTGTGTACCAAAACATGATAGGTTAAACTTTCAAACTCAATCGAATAAATTCAAACCAAATGAGCGGATTAATAAAAGAAAACCAAAACATTAATCAACACGAAAAGCGAATTATTCCGGAAGGGTGAATGGCACCAGATCCGCTGAAACGCACCACCACGAGTCGAGATATATCCCATTCGAACCCCGATGGCGTCGTCGAGTTGAGATAAGACCCGCTGGGTCACGCCGTCGTTTTGCCGCCGCGATCGTTGCCGGGCGCGAGTTATCGTCGCCAACGCCGCCGCCGGGATCCCCACGCGTCGCGTCGGGAGTCGCCACCGCCGCTTCTCAACGAGAGTCATTACTTTCCGCTACCGGCGGTTCCTCCCATCGTCATCGCCATCGCCACGGAGTCACCAAATCGGAGAAGTGAGTCGTCGACCTTCGTCGCGTCATCGCCCTCTTCGGCGCTTCACTGTTGCAAAGGCCACACAGAGATGGATAAATACTTGGCAACAGGCTTAATCAGAGAGAAACAAAGAGATAGGAGACTTCTGATTGTAGAGGAAAAATCAAAACTAAACTCTGAGAAAACCAAATGCGGTGCGTGAGGAGATAAAAAGAGGAACGACAAATGCTTTTAGATAAAACCCTAAACTACACTATGTTTTAAAAATAAAAATAAAATGATAGAACCCACTGTCATACAGAACTCAAATTTACCATCTATTTTTCATCCACACTATTAGTGGTTCAACCTTTAAACTACGCACTGTGATCTGGATCCGTTTGTCCCCGGCTGATTTATCATCGCTGACCGGTCATCTGTCCCGTTTAACCATCAGCTGAAATGATTTGTTTTAATGTCATTAAAACTGAAGAAAAAATGATAAATCAAATTATCAGAAGATATTATATTTAAACGCTATTTATGAGTTATATATAAAGTTAAACGAGCTGTAAATATGGAATAGAAAAATACTATATCTGATCTCACTCAATTTTTTTCTCAAGTTTTTTTTTATATCTTTTCTTTATATTTTCTTTCCCCTACATTTTCTCCTAAATGTCAAAACCAAACATAGCCTTAATTAATGGTAACTCATGGCCACATTTTTTTCTTTATTCCAAATAGAACCAACACAAAAGCAAGAAGAAAGAACACATTTTTAGTCCATACCGACCTACTGGACGCTCTCACCTCGTACCAGCGCTTTATGGTAAGGCTTGGTAAATTGATCAAATGCAGCAAAGCAACATGCACATAATTTGTCTCAACATCAATAGCATTAACCGCACTTTATCACGAGGCCTCGGCCAATTAATAGCTCGCATAGCCTGGCTCGCCCATTTTTTTACCGACAAAAGAATCATGGCTTATTGCCTTCCGGAGTCTTGGTCCAGAATTGGTCATGGAACCTGTGAGATCTCGCTCCATCAATTATCCATTCCTGCCACTCCAGTAGCATTATGGTGTCTCTCCCATTTGAAAACCTCTGGTTTCAATTTGAAAGATCTTTCTGATTTTTCTCCATCATCTGCCTTTTTAGCAAAAAATAATATTTAATAAATTTATGACATATAAACTTTGATCAAATCATATAGATGAAGCGTTAAAAAATGGAGAAAGGATGAGGAGGGACTCAAGCCATCAAGTCCCCAAGAGGAGAGGTATAGTATGAAGATGAGAGGATAGAGAGGGAAAGAGAGCGGAGAAGGGAGGGAGTTTATCACGTATACACACACCACACTGGTTTTGACTGCAGGAGTTGCTTCTGCACAAAGAATCCGGTTTGCTTAAAAAAAAAGAAAAAAAGAATGACTGTTTGATCAATATTAGAGTATGTTGGGACTAAACTCAAAATGTGGGCTCGTTTACTTTGTACGTGGAAGACATAAATTTATTTTTCTTGTCTGTCAACAGAGGGAACTTGATCTTGCATGTGGCATTTCTTATTACATTATTTTCCTTGGTCACCAAAATAGATAGAGTTACTGCTGAACAATATCTTCCTGCATTGAGGAAATTCATCAATATTAATTTTTGTTTGAGGAGGTGATAAAATCTGATTATTCAAATTTTTGAAACTTTAAAGCTGGAACATGAATTTGAAAACAATATTATCATTAACTTATAATAATAATTCAAATGCTGGGGATTGATACTTCCCAAAACCATTAATGTATATAAGCTTATGTCACAGTAAAATTGTTACATGATAATTTTTGTTTTGTTTCTAATTTATAGTCTGGTCATTCCTACCTTTCCCGTATCCCTTGAGTACCTTTGCCTTTTTCCCTTATCCCAACCCTTTCTCTATTGCTCTCATTTTTCTCACAGATCAATAGATTTTCCTTAACCACAGTTGGTAGTTATAGGGAGAGAGAAAAGGAGTTTCACATGCACTCAATCACTGGTCATTTGATCACTAAGAGGAACATTCTTCTAGCATTTGAGGTCCGTGATCTATAATTGCATGTCTTTCTCTTTTCACCTTATTTCTTTGTCTCAAATCCCACCAACATACTATATGCACCAAATAGGTTCCAACCTTTAGATGGTTAGCATATTCATATCATGCATGTTGGGATGGTATGTGGATGGTGATATACCTATTATCCATGGATAGTAATGTAGGATCGTGGATGCTTGTTTGATAATTTGGGGAAAGATTGTGGTCTTTCAGTGTCGCTCTAAGCTTTCCTTGCTATTACATGAATGGGCATTAGGTTAATAGCTATGAGTAAAATTCTTTATAGTGAATTGTAAACAGTTCTAACAATTGTGCATGTGTAATAATATGAAATGGCATATGCCTATGTGCAAACTTAATTACCTTTGACCTTTGAGGAATATATCGATTCTTCTTCAGTTCCTCTTATTCTTTGCTTTGTTTGCCTCCGATATGTTCCTGCTAGAGCTGGCAATCCATCTCTCATCTGTTATTGAAACTATACAAATCTATTAGGGTTCTTTCTTTAGCGCGATTTTATTAAGATTCATTGATCTGGTCAAGTATATGCACCAATTACATATTGTTGTTGATACATTCCTTTAATAATATGGTTTTATATAAAACAATTATTCTTGATCAGGAAAATTTTACATTGAATACCATTTTTCAATATTTGCTAATAGTAAAGTAATTAAAAAAATTATTCAGTCACCTGACTATTTTTCAATACCATTTTTATACCTGTCTTGTAGTTCTTTCGGATAACTCTCAGCAGTCTTATCTCCACTGAAAAAAATGTTTATGGCGTCTGTATGATCACTTCGCTGGCAATTGTCGTGAGAATAATATTGTTCCTTGAGTTTTTCGACATGTAAACCTTGCGAAAAATATATAAATATAAGGTTTCACTGTCTTCTAATTTTCCTGATTAGGTTTGGATGGTCAAGCAGCAAGTACTCTTACAGTGATAAATAATTCTGTTGATGAATCCGTCTGAGCGAGAACCACTTCTGAATACAGCCAAGGCTGGCTAGAGATGCAGCAAGTGAACCCTTGGTCGTCTACGGCGAACATAAGTTCATCATGAAGTAGAAGTATTTGATATGCCAATTCTGTAAAGACAAATAGTTGACTATACATATATATACACAATACCAAAGAACCAAAAAAGATGGATGGTATTTGATTTTTAAAAATTAAACTAAATACTGACCAAAATATTACTACCACGGCAACATGAAGAATGGTCGACCATCGCCCTTCTTGATAGTACTTTATTTTGTTCCCTCCGTCGGATTCCTGATCAAGATAAAGGAAAGCATTTTTTTATCACGTAAGAGCAGCTGGCAAGAGAAGGGTGTCCCTGTGCTTGATAGTCTAAGAGCTCTTCATTCTTTTTTAACATGCACTTGCAAATGCCAACATTTCCAATCCAATGCTGTTATTGAGTGGTGTTCCCTTCATCGTCTTTGATTGATAGAGTGGCTTGTGTGAGTCACTCACTTCCACAAGCTTTTCGTACTATATCTTCTCTGCCTTCCGTGACAGCTATATGCAATGCTGTCTTCTCCTGATGTGCCATTTTGCAGGTTTGATCGCCAAAGGTTCTCACAAATTAATTACAATCTTTTCTCCCATTTCTCTTTTTCCCACAACATTTTTACACTTGCTTTTTCTACCCACCCTTCCAACCATATCCCGGTAGAGACATGCCATTGACTTAACTGATTCACTCTGCTCTTCTTACCTAATTCACAAATAAATGAACAACCATATACTAGTAATGAATTATCACGTTTACAGGATATGATAGATGACGTGTTAGGAGAGATTGAGAATTTGATACCGTGCTTTGGTTTTGAAAGAAAGAATACATTATTGGAAACTCTATGTACATGAAAATAAAGCACTTTATGTTTGAAGACAATAGTGAGGAAAAGAAAGATTGAAAAGTAAAGAAAAAGAAAAGAAATAAATTTTAATTTAATATTTAAATTTAATACAAGGAATAAATTGTATGTTTTTATTAATTATAATTGTGTATTAAATAATGTTTTAAAATCGACCGAATCGGTCTATTGATAGATCAATTCTAATCCTGGGTTTCTACTCTTAGAACATATGTATATTAAAACCCATATGAAACTGCCCAAAACTCAATACATAAATAACCTATAGATTTGATCATTTCTGTTTGAACCACTGATCATCCAAACTAGGATTGCTTTTACACTATTGTTTTTTTTTTTTTTTTTTTTTGCTTAACTTATTTATGAATTTTTAAAGTTTACTTAGAAAACCATAGTTTAGAATCTCCACAAAATATTTTAAAATCCCACACAATAAAATATTTCAAAATATTTTTAAATACATGAAATATATGGCCTTAGTTCATCAATCCACAATTTTATATATTATATTTCAGTTAAAGAATAATATAATGAATATTTTTTAAGACTAATAATAATAAATTATTTATCATAATAATTTTATCATTTTTGTAATTATGTCACTTTTTTTGAAGTGTAAATATGTGTGATGCTTGTCACATTGTAAATAAAGTATTTAGTTATAAAAATGTTAATATGTTACACATATATTAAGATGAAATAGATTTTTATTTAATCATAATAATAAAGAGTATTATCACACATGTAAATTACAAGGCTATTAAATTATTATTTTTTAATATATTTAAAAATGTTAATTTTAACCTTATAAAAAAATACTTAATACTTAATATAAATGGAATATAAAAAGACATAATGAAGTATAATATTATTAAGTTTGTCGTTTATTCTGGAAGAAATAAAAATTATGTTATGTATTAAGTGTAAAAACAAACGTGAATCAAATTTCTTTATTTTGAATATATTTAAATTTAACATGATATTTAATAAAACAAAATATATATATTTATATTTATATTGTAATCTGATAATATAAAGCAAAATAAGATATATTGAACATATGATATATACTATATATTATGACTATACCAAATACACACCAAACTTTGGAACCATTAACCTAAAAGAAAATGACATAGGATGAAAAATAAGAAAATAAAATGAATTTCTATCATATATACTTGAACAAAAGCTTTGTTGTTTAAAAGTCTCCAAAATTATTTTTGATACAACAAATCCAATATTTCAAAAGCAATAATCAATAACAATATATAACCACTTGAATTTGAGAGAAATTATTTAGAAACAAATAATATAAATTGACTTTTTCGTAAAGATTTTAAATTTAATTTACTTAAAGCTTCATGTTTCTCAAAATATTGAAGAGTAGTAAGATTATATGGTGAATCCAAAATTCCATTTTTTAGTGGCAAATCAAGGGGAATGTATTGTAATATATAAATTGAGTAAAGAAAAAATGCATAAGAATATTTTAAATAAGGTATGATTTGTATAGATTTCTTATTTCTTTCGCCAGAATAAAACAATGTTTCCTTTTCTCTCAACATGTTCTCGCAGCCTTTCGTTACAGAGAGTGAATTTTTTTCGTTCTTCACCAAATCACTCATCTACATATCTTTTCATATTTTTTTTCACAATAAAGCGGTTATTCTACACACATATTTGGCTATTGTTTTTCGTTATTTAGTCATCGTTATCGTGGCAGACCGCGTCGCCGTAAGATATGGTTGTCATCGTTGACGCAGGTAGGTTGTATCATTTCAAGACATGTAAGCGGTGACAATTATTTGTGCCGCCATCCAGACAGCAAAACATAAAATGATCAGAGATCAGAAATCAAATCAATGACGCTAATATAAATTTAACTCGAAGCCTATACTTATAGTTGGTAATAGTAATATCATATGTATGCACTAACAATCAAAGAGGAGCAGTTTTGACCCGAATCATTATGCTATTAACCCGACATTATTTCATTCTTTATGGTTTCAACATTTTGATTCTATGTGTCTATCAATGTATTATTTAGTTAATCAATGAACTTATTTTTCTTCAAACAATAACAAATAAAAAAAGAATAATAATGTAATAAAGTAAATAAAAAAATACAAGACGTTAGTTTTAAGAATTGGGCATTCATTTATCAAAAGAACTATGCATTCAAGATATAAACAAATTTTGCTTCCATATTTTGAAATTTATAAAAATGTTTACACTTATAAAAGTATGAGGAGCTTTATATTTATGGTATTTGGTTAAATATTTTGGTTTCAAAGAAAATAGATCCATAATATATATATATATATATCTTATACATTATGGTAAAGGACTTCTTATACATATCGTATTAACATTTTCACTGTCCTCCATGAAAAATCTTATGCTCTTTGTTTTCGTCTCCTCCCACAACTTCCACAAATAGAACATCCACATGTAATCCAATCCTCTCCCACAACAACAAATAACAAGATAGGATTGATATTAATAGTTACAACAGCCAATATATATAAATACAGATTGGGAATTTGATGCCATGCTTCGGATTTGGGAAATGCATACATTATTTAACACTCAATATTGTACATTATTAGAACATGAAAAAGACCAACTTGAAGAGAACACGATGAAAAGAAAAAAAACAGAACAAAAGAAAATGTAAAGAAAATAAATAAAAAAGATTTAAATAAAATAAAATAAATTAGTTTGAAATGGTAGTGGCAATAATCAAATTCACTTTAATCTGTTTTAACTATATATATATAGCTAAGGTGTGTTTTGAATACATTTCTTCATTTATATTTAAAAATAAACATTAATGTATTCTCAATATGAAATGGAAAACATTGATTTTGCAATTATTCCCTTAAAATTTTAAATTCAGGTGGTGAGAAGAATAAAAGATAATTTCTTTTATATAAAAGTTTTATATTTTCATCTATGCAAGCTTTTTATTTTTTTAAAAAGAAAAAATATCAATATTACTACATGCAATACGACAACACAGAAAGAGATATTTGGAACATCAAAGGGTTGGAAAATCAAGAATTTTCGCTTCAACCACATCATGAGAATCACATTATGAGCACAATAAAGAAAAAGACATACAAAGAAAAAATTAGTTCAAAGGGGTTAAATCAAGAATTTTCATTTCAACTACATCAAGCAAAGAATCACATTATATAATGGAATAAAGAAAAAGACATACAAAGAAAATTATTAAGAAGCCAAAGTGCTATTCTAATAATACAAAGAAAAGATACATTAAAGAAAACAATTAGAAAATCCAAATATTCAAAAAGATAGAAGAATAAATAAATTCAAAGCCAGTGATTACTGACTTTGTTATATTTATACCAACTTTCGATGCATTTCTTCTTACTGAGGTATCTGTTAGCCCTTTGGTGTTTATATTCACATGTGTCAGTAGTGTGCCCAAAGTTCTTCAATGTCCCACATCTAAGCAAGAATGGAAAAGACTCTGGAGTTGGTGCTTTTGTATTAAATATCCATCTGATATGAGGCCTTTTGAGGAGAGATGCCCAAAAACAAAACAAGAAACATATGAATATACTTGTATGACACCAACACCAAAACCGATCTTTCAACAACTATTGCATTTAAACCATAAATAAAGAAAAATATGAATATGCTCGCATCAGACTTCTAATGCATTTGTGAAGGTAAAGGGATCCACCGACAGACAATACAGCCCATGCGAGAACGTGTTGTCTCATCGCTTATGAGCAACAACTGAGTTGCAACCCAAGGAACATGTAAACAAGAAGAATAATCCGTGGTCGAGGAACCGAACAGATCAAGGCACACTCATCACCCTCTTCTCCGAAGGAAGACATCGAGGGGAGTACACAAATCCCATCCCCTATCTCCCATTTGACGCCAAGTCTAGACTCCCAGATAGAGTCGAAGACTAAAGTTTGGGCCTCACCTACATAGGACCAATCCGCAAGACCGAAGACCTTTACTTTTGGTAAAGATTAGCCGCTTCTGCCTTTCACACCTTCTCGCCATCCTCACCAAGGGCTGCCACCAATGATCATCCAGTGTCTGAACATAGCATTGAGAAAGGGGACACCTGTGCTCGACTTGCCACCTCCCGGATCCCCCGAATTTTTGTAATTTCATCAAATGGGGGAGAAGTAGGTAGTGTGTTACCTGACTCGCCCAACCTTCCGGGCATCGATGCACAACGTGATCCCCAAAAGAGGTGATCCGAGGCGATGTCGCACCACATTTCCAATGATTGAGTCAAAGATAAAGAAGAAACAGAGTTCACGTAGTTCAGAATTGTCTTACCTCGGGGGAGATCCCTCCGATTTATAGGGTGTGGTTCAATAACTTTCCCTTAATTTAGAATAAAATCTTTTAATTTTTAGAACAAAATATGGCCTTTCCTTATCAAGGATTAATCTTCCGAGAAATAAGGATTTTGAACCGGGAAACCCGCCGATAACATTTCTCGTGATGCTTCTTAAAGGTGTTTATCCATAACTGAATCATATGTGGTGGCAGGGTGGCAGCTCGGGACTGAAACCCTGGGACGGCAAACTATGAGGTAGCCCTGAACAGACACCTGGTCTTTCAACGGGCTTTGGCACTCTCGCCCGGTTAGTTCCCGCCTTTTACTGTAGCAGTTTGGTCCTTCATGATGGGCCAAGTGAGCCCTCGCTCACGAGAAGTGGGTCTAGGTCTAAAGATCACAAAGATTAATAAAACGTCCCCTTTCCCTAATGGCGTTCAGGTTTCTTCAAATCCCAGAAAATACGCGTTTCTAAACCTTTATGGAAGTTGAAGATCGGCAATTAATGTACATTGAATCATTGTACGTGAAGGTATTTATATATGCAAGCAAAAATGCTTCCCAACATGCGTCTACAAAGACATGATGTCTTAACTAGCCATTTAATGTTCCTCCATTGATGTTAGTTCTATATATGGCGGGTTAGTTCCGTTTTCCTTCTTTTTACAATTTTAAAAGCTCTTTACCTATCAGAAATTTTCTTTTCTCCTATGTTTCTCGCTGAACTGTTTTGAAGGAATTATCGAAGGTCCATTTTACAACTTCTGTTCTTCCCGTAGAAGTTTTTTTTTTTTTTATAACTAGTTTGCAAGTTTGTATCTCCTTCATTTTTTTCATATCTGTTTTCATATCTTTGGAAAGCTTTTAAGTTTCTAAGATTACGAACACGCCCGCCTACCGGGTTCCAGTTGATGATGCCGCAGGCTGGGTATAGGTTGTCTCAAGTTTAGAGAAATATCCCATTAGTTCCCGCTGGCAACCTGCTCCGTGGTTCTAGGTTCTATCGCTACGGATCATTCAAATCTCCAAAGGGGGTGTCTTTTTTCTTTTGAGGGTTTTTAAGTTGATTCCCCTTTTTTTCCGTTTATTCGTCAGGACAAGCAGCAGAGGTCGCCTGAAAGGCTTCTACTCACCAGCCAGCGCAAGAGGGGACTCCTGCGGAGAAACGCCTACGGTAAGCAGCCTAGTTGCTGCTATGTCTATAGAGGAGTTAAGATCCTTCAAACAAGTTTCTGTTGCTATCAAATTGGAGGTGTCAGATGGCACGACTACAATTCAAACCACAGAGCGATAACAATTCATTTATTTACCCGAGAATATCGCTATACTCGCTTCCCCATCCTCTTCTTTAGAAGCGCTCACACTTTACCAAGCACCTTCCGTTTATTCATCCGAACGCTCTTCTGGATTTTCTCCCGACGGTTGCGTAGCAGGCAAAATTTCACCAATCGGATATTTCTCGCCGATAGAGATTGTTTACTTACACTTTAGTTAGGGATCGGGGGTCGCCATCTATATCTGGCCCGCGCCCCGCCAATTTTTAACTAAGGTCTTACCCCGCACCTGCCGAAAAAAAAAAAAAGGGGGGTTGTTTTGGTGAAGGTCCATCAGATGACGCCAGCCTCTGTGTCTTCCATTTGATCTAAAAACCAAAGCCTCTCGCTCCTGTGTTTGTTTTCACTAGTGGGTTTGTATTCCACAGCTATCTGCCTTTGATATGCCCTCTTATGAATTTTTTTGCAGCTACATGCCCTCCTTCAAAATTTTGCCAAAGTGCAGTTGAGCCTGGGCCATAGTTTTGTGAGAAGGCCAATCGCAGGTTTATTAGATAGACTATCATTACTTGATCATCGAGAAGGAGAGCAAACTAACACGAGCTCCTCTGGTTTCAGGAGGGACTGGCAGTCGAGCAACCCTTCCCCACATTGTCCCAGTCCCCCCGTCCGTTGCTAAAGAAGCTTGTCAAGGGTGGATTTGGCCTCAGCCACTCCTGGCACTAACCGAATTTCTTTCACAAAGAGTCCGCTTCAAGAACCCAAGTTCAGATCACTTAGCGGAGCTCGGGTTAGCTGAACCAAATTTAACCAACTACCCGCCAGATGATTCCAGCCATTTCAAGCTAAAAAAGAAGAAGAATAAAGAAAGAGGGTTGATCGTAAAAAGGTCGCCAAAGTGATTGTGAAGGCTGTAGGGATTCGTGATCCACGATTTAGTGAGCCGATCGAGGAGTAGTGAGACCATATATCTAACCACCGCCAGTCGACGCGAACGCGCGCACAGAAATTTCGGTAAAAGCCACTTCTACCTGGGTTATCGCTATACACCCGAGACGCTTCGTCCAGATGAAGAGGCTCAAGAGTCGTAATGCGACTCGTGCAAACGAACCCTCGATACCGCCGCCGAGGGGTCGCCCAAGACCCTTTTTAGCAGGTCAGTACCGCTGAGATGAATTCAAAACGGAGACCTCAACGCTGATCAAGTTGTAAGCGAGGCCCCTATTTCAAAGACAACCATCGGGTCTCGCCGTCAGACCAAACGAATCTTAAGATTATATCCCTAACTTCAGCGGGCGCCATTTACAAGCCGGTACGGCTGTATGTCGCTTAATGGCGGGTCGTCTCTTCACGGGATGGTCATCCTTACTCTAATCGATGGGTTCTCGCCACGATGACCATCGAACCTTTAACAAAGAGGTTCTTCGCCACATACGCGTGGACTCCTTACCCTGAATCTTTCTCCAAATACCGGCAGAACGTAGATGTGACTACTCCATTCCTTCGACACATGGACAAGAAAACCACCACCAACAGATGGATACATCACGTGTTTCACGACAATGAGTCATGATTAGACTTAACTGTTAGCTGTGTTTATGTCAGGATTCTCCCAACACCCTTCTTTTGAGTTGTCACCATGATTAACATGGCATCACAGACAGAGCTTTACTATGTCGGGATGCCGAATTTGCGTCTTATGCGTTTCGTCACCGCTTCCACACCTTTGCCTGAGACAACGCCTGGCGCCAAAGTTAGTCTGCTACCAGATGAGCTGGCATCGGGCGGTGGTGGAAAGAACATTGAGTGCGGAGAGGATGAGGTAATGAGGCCAAAGAAGGAGGAGCAACATCCCCGCAGCCATAACTCATGATGCCAAGGCGCCGGCAGAGGATGCCAAACCCAACAGAACATGATGCCTGCTGGTCAGGAGTGAGACTGCCTTGGGTGTCGAGGATATCAACCCACTGAGGCTGAGCCAATCTCATTCCCATCGAGATCTGAGGCGACATTGTGCAGGTTCTCCTCTCCACTTCAAAGCAAGGACAAAGAGGTTGCCTGAGAGATCACAAGGCCTGGTCATCTCTATTACGGGCCTACTGGTGTCAGGAACAAATCAAACATTCGAGAACAAATGGTGTCTGCATGGCATGTCTCGGGACTCCTTCCAACCCCGCCTCTAGAGTTTTTCATGAACCCAGGTGCCCCCCATGATCAGCGCCACCAGCCACAACAATCAAGATAGAGCAAAGAACGGGCATGGTGTATGAACGCAAAGAGAACCCCAGAGGCCACGGAACATTCTCAAGCTCCTCCTCCCATTTTTTTTTTTTTGTAATCGCCCCGCTTATCGCCATAACTTATGTATTTTTCACTATCGGCACAGATTATGAAATACAATTTTTTATTTACTGCGCATTGGCTTATCTCCTTTATTCGACAACTTCCTTCCACAATCTAACAGATATAATGCTTCATGGATATCAATGTTAAGTCCTTTTTTTTTTTTTAGGATGAGTCGTGTTTGCAACATGGGCCAACGGTGCGCGGCAACACCATTGGCCTTTGCCTGAGCCAACGTGCGGAGCCATCATCGCTGAGGTACCACCAAGAAGTTATGAGCCACGCTGACTTTGCGCGTCGTTAAAAGCCATATCTGGTCTTTGCCAGTGCTGCGCGCCACGCCTGGTCTTTAGTGCCAACAGCCATGGAGCTTCGCCCAGCCTTTGAATGTGTCAAGAGCTATGAGCCTATAAAAGTGGTCTCCCTTGAAAGGCAATGCCACAGCCACTGCCTGGCCTCTCAGCGTCGCAGGTCAGCCACATATGGTCTTTTGAAAGTGTCATAGTTATGTGCCACTGTCTTTTTGAAAGTGCTCGTAGGCTGTGTCACTGTCTTTAACATGGACTATTCCAAGAATTAAAAGAAAATACTTTAAAGGAAATTTAATTGATAAACCTTTAAAGAAAATTTTTTACACATGATCTATAACTATGGAAATGTTCTAAAGTGAGACTTTAATACAATACCTTTAAAAGAAATTTTTTACTGATAATACCTTCTGGATGACAGCATTCCAAGATCTCGGTACCGGCATCATCCGTCCATTATCTGAATGGTCGAACGCCCCACCAACGCTACATCACGATGGCCCTTCCAATTCAGTCGAATTTACCGCACGTCGTCTGGAGCCAGCTCAAAATGCACGTTGTTTTACGCGCCTGTTGTATAAGTTTGTTATTCTTTATTGGTATGATGTCATACTCACAGCTGGTACTTTACGGAGCTCGTCTATCATATCTAAGTCTTTGGCAAGGGCTTCAATATTAGCCTTTTTAGGAATTTCTGTTCGAAGTGTGGGCATTCCAATTTCTATAGGAATTATAGCCTCCATCCCATAGGTGAGGGCGAACGGTGACACTCCAATTGGCTTCCGACTGGTTATTCTATAGGCCCAAAGAATTTCGGGTAGCTCTTCTACCCACTTTCCTTTAGCCAAATGTAGACGCTTTTTCAAAGCTATCAAGAGAGTTTTGTTAGATGCTTTCGCCTGGCCATTGCTCTATGGGTACCGTGGGGTTGAGTACAAGTTTCTTATTTTCAACTCATGGCATAAATTTTTGTATACTCTGTTATCAAACTGTGGCCCGTTGTCAGTTTTGATCGACTAAGGTATTCCGAATCGGCAGACAATATTCTTCCACACAAATTGGACTATATCCTTGTCTTTGATGGAGGTGAAGGCTTCATCTTCTATTCACTTGCTAAAATAGTCGGTTGTGACCAACAATAACTTCTTTTAAGTTAGGGCGATAGGCGGTAGCGGTAGGCGGTCTTCTATTTACTTGCTAAAATAGTCGGTTGTGACCAACAATAACTTCTTTTAAGTTAGGGCGGTAGGCGGTAGGCGGTAGGCGGTAGGCGGTAGGCGGTAGGGCGGTAGGCAGTGGTTCAACTATATCAATTCCCCACTGAGCAAAGGGCCAGGGGCTCGTGATGGTGGTTAGATCTTGAGTCGGCACCCTTGAGATGGGGGCTTGTCGTTGGAACGGTCACACTTTCTAACGTAGGCGGTTACATCTGCTCTCATGGTTGGCCAATAATAACCTTGTGTATGGGCCTTGTGAGCTAAAGTTCTGCCGCCTTGATGGTTTTCGCACATCCCTTCATGGAGTTCTGTCAATATATATTGTCCCCGCTGAGTAGTGAAACACTTAAGATATGGCCCGTCCAGAGACCGCTTATATAATTGCCCATTCACAAGGGAAAACCTAGCCGCCTGGACCTGAATCTACTGGGCTTCAATCCTGTTATCCCACAACTCTCCCGAGCTCAAATAATGCATTATAGGGGTTAGCCAAGAAGAGCGTGCTTCGTCTATCTAACTTACCTTGTCGGTCATAATAGATGACGTCGGTTGGTAGTAGACAAGAAGGAACATCGTTTCTCTTATCAAGATGGATGCGGCCATTGCTGCCAAAGTGTGGCTGCCAAAGTGTCTGCCTTTTCATTCGAGTCCCTTGGGATATGCTCAAGTTTCCAAGCCGCAAAACTCCCTAGTCGTTGCTTGACCAAACTTGCATACGATACATCTGCTTGGTCTCGCGTTTCATATTCTCAGTTTACACAATCCCAGCTACCCGGTTGAGGAGTCAGCTGCGTATGATGAGTTTTTCTGAGGATATAGACTTTGCGAGGTCAATCCCGGCCAGAATTACTTCATATTCAATCTCATTATTAGACGCGAGGAAGTCTAGCCGTATGGCCTATTCTACCATTTCCCCAGTTGGGCCTTTAAGTTGACGGACTCAAACCACGTTTTAGCCAGAAGCGTCGTCCATTGAGATCCACCGTCTGGCGTTCTTAGTGGTCCATCACGGTTGGGGTAGTTCTACTAAAAAATCTGCCAATATCTACCCCTTCAATGTCAAGCGAGGTTTATATTGAATACCAAATTCACTTAGCTGATCGGCTTCGCAGGGCCGTCAGCTGCGATGGAGTCGGACTTGTGCGGTGCTTCGCAAAGGGAGATTGGTCAGCACGACGATAGGGAGTGCTTGGGAGTAGGGGCGAAGCTTTTTAGCTGCCACACAGAGGGCCAGTGCTACTTGTTTGAGAAGGGTATATCGGGTTTACGCCCGGATAGAGATTTGCTTATGAAGGTATTGATCTATTCGGTTTTCATGCTTCTTTGAACAAGGTACTTTCATTGGGGCTTTTGACACCGCTAGGTAAAGATAGTGTATCAGCTTGCAGTAGGAGCTAGCGGGTGGCGATTCGGTGGGTGTTGTTTAGTTCTGCATGAGCTTTGTTGCACTCCTCATTCCAGTCGACCCTTTTGGCTCTCCTTAGCATGATAAAAATGGTTTTGGTGGTGTGAAAAGGGATATAGGCGCCACAGGTGTCGTAGACGGTCGATTCTTGCACTCTTTTACGGAGGTAAGAGCACGAGAGTCCATTATAGCTTTGAGTTGAATAGGATTGGACTCTATCCCTCTTTGGGTTACCATAAAGCCTAAAAATTTGCCCAAACTGACTCTGAACGCACATTTCAAAGTGTTGAATTTCATGTTGTACCTTCGCAATAGTTCAAAGGCTTCTTGTAGATGCTTGGTGTAGTCGAAGCGTTCTTTGGATTTTACAAGCAGGTCGTCGATATAGGCTTCCATGGTGTTGCCCAACAGCGGTTGAAATATCTTAGTTACAAATCTTTGATAAGTCGTCCTAGCATTCTTCAAGCCAAAAGGCATTACGTTATAGCAGTATAGCCTGTGTGGTGTGATAGTGTTAATAACTTAAATTCTTTGGTAGAGTTTCTAACCTGGTTGGGGTATAGGTGAGAGTGGTGGTGTTCTCCCCTTTTGTACTCCTTTTGTGTACTTTTTGGGAGCTTTGTGCTCGATTTTTAATATATATTATGCTTTTTACTGATCAAAAAAGAAAAAAAAAAATAGCATGTGGTGTGATGAAGGTTGTTTTCTCTGCGTCAAGCGAGTGCATGGGAATCTAGTGATATCCAAAGAAAGTGTCCAGAAACGACAGTATTCCGTGCCCGGCTATGACATCAACAATTTCGTCTATACGCGGTAAAGGGAAGCTATCTTTTGGGCATGCTTCGTTGAGGCCACTTATCCCCTTTCTTTGGAACCACCACCACGTTGGCTAGCCATTTAGGGTATTTCACTTCTTTGATGAAGCATGCTCTCAGTAAGTTGTCTACTTCCATCTGAATGATCTGATGGCGATCCGGATGGAAATGCCTCACTTTCTGTCTTTAAATTTGGCGTGGGGATAATATTTAGTTCATGAGAGGCCACCGCCGGGTTAATCCCAACCATATATGAGTGGCTCCAGCCGAATACATCTATGTTATTTCAAGCGGCCTGAGTCATAAGCATTGCCCAATCTCCACGATTCAAAGAGTTAATAGAGGAAAAGGAAGAAGTTAGTCAGATCTTTGACCAGCTTCGATTTGATCTGGTGTATGCAAGAAGAAGGGATCTCATGGCAACAACGAGGCAAGAACAGTCTACTGAACCGAGTCCAGGAAATGAGGTAATAATTCTTGAACAAAACCCAACTCCTAATCTTAACCATGATCTATCTATGGCTTTTGAGAAAGGAACCGAGAATGCCTGAGGCCACTATATCCATTGTCTCCCTTTTTGTCTTTTCAAAGATTTTCCTTGAATCATAAAAGCTTCCTTTCAACTTTAAGCACTATTCCTATTCTCAACTCATTGTCCGAAGCATTATCAAAGAGAGAATGGAGACTTGCTATAGAGGCTAAAATGGATGCATTACAAAAGAACAAAACTTGGGAATTGGTTGATTTACCTGGTGGTAAGAAACCAGTGGGCTGCAAGTGGGTGTTTGCAATAAAATTTAAAGGTGATGGATCCCTAGAACGGTACAAGGCAAGGCTGATTGCAATAGGGTATACTCAAACATATGGAGTGAATTATAAAGAAACATTTGCTCTAGTGGAAAAATGAATACAGTAAGAATTTTACTATCCTTGGCTGTTAATTTTGATAGGGAATTGCAACAATATGATGTCCTTCATGGTGATTTAGAAGAAGAGACTAAAATGAGTATTCCACTAGAGTTCAATGGGGATGATGGAAAAAAGGTTTGTTGGTTAAATAAGACACTATATGGGTTAAAACGGCCCCCACGTGCTTGGTTGGAAGGTTTACCAAGGTTATGATAGATAATGGTTACAAACAAAGCCAAGGAGATCATACACTTTTCATAAAACATTCAGCTTTAGGGGGAGTCATATCATTAATTGTGTATGTTGATGACATTATTGTGACAGGGAATGATGAGAAAGAGAAAGATACCTTGAAGTAGTGCCTAACCAAGGAGTTTGAAATAAAAGATTTCGGAAAATTGAAGTATTTCCTTAGAATTGAGGTGGCTCAGTCTAAGCAAGGCATTTTCATTTCTCAACAAAAATATGTTATTGATCTTCTCAAGGAAACAAGTATGATGGCTAGTAAACCGGTTGCGACTCCCATTGAACAAAAATATCACAGATTTGAGTGAAGCACTTGGAGATAAGAAAGTGGATAGAAAAATGTATCAACGGCTTGTTGGGAAACTCATTTATCTTGCACATACTAGGCCAAACATAGCCTATTCAATGAGTGTAATTAGTCAATTCATGCATGATCAAGAGAGATTCGCCTATAGGTAGTCTATCGAGTCTTCCATTACTTAAAGGCACATCTAGGAAAGGGAATCTTATTCAAGAAAACATCATATATTGCTTTGGAAATATACACCGATGCAAATTTTGTAGGATCTCCATTGGACAGGCGATCAACTATAGGCTATTGTACCTTTCTTGGGGTAAATTTAGTATCCTATAGGAATAAGAAACAAAATGTGGTAGCACGGTCAAGCGCATAAGCAAAGTTTAGAGCTATGGTAATAGGAGTATGAGAATTGTTGTGGGTCAAGATCATTCTAGAAGATTTGAAGGTTCAATGGCATAAGCCTATGAAACTCTACTGTGATAATAAATCAGCAATTAGCATTGCTCAATATATAAGCATATATTAAGTGTGCGTGTGTGTGCAGGCAAAGAGAAAATATATTAATGTGCCTAAAGGAGGGTGCGTGAGGTATACATGATAAGAACTAATGCTTTGTTGTAAAGATTTAAGACTTCACAAAATAATACCTTTTGTATGCATAAAAAGTGATATATATATATATATATATATATATATATATATATATATATATATATATATATATATATGTATGAATGTATATATATATGTTCCATCCTTTATAAAATCTATCGTAAAGATGAATTTGGCTTCAATGCATAGGAAACAAATTTTAACGGTACATTTTTTATGTGAGAAAATGCTTGTGTTCTTGAAATATGAAAATAGGAAAACAAAGAAAAAGTAAGAACACCATAATGCATATCAATCATTAATATGGAAATGGAAGGACACGTTATGTAATAATATTCCTATTACCTGGATCTTGGGGTTTGCTGTACCCACAGAGTTAGATGGTAGATTCTCTTGGCCATTGCGGTCGGGCTTTAGTCTCCATTGTAAACATCTTCGGTGATATTTTTCACAAGTAGTCGGACTGAAATTTAAAAAAATAGTTTATATACACACACACACGGCTATCGGTGGATATCAAGTTAGAACTCAACTAACATACACATTCAAATATTTTGAATGGACAAAGAAAGTTATCAAATACCAAATAATGTTCAAGATTGATAAAAGAGATGATAGCTGAGTAAATATTTTGATAAATAAAGAATATCCCTGACACAATTGTTATTTTATTGTTATTGTACACACAATGTCATAGAGTCTCGAAAATTTAATAAAACAAAAGAAAATAATGCGAACAATAATTTTTTTAAGATTGAAAATATTGTGGGAAACAATCTTTGTAGACAATATTATTTTGCAAAAGAATATTTCCTTTGATTCTTCTACCTCAATCACAATTCGAGATGAAGATGATAAAGATTTTTTTTTCTAAGAGATCAACCAA
Source organism: Tetrastigma voinierianum (assembly GCA_016808115.1). Lineage (NCBI taxonomy): Eukaryota > Viridiplantae > Streptophyta > Magnoliopsida > Vitales > Vitaceae > Tetrastigma > Tetrastigma voinierianum. Next base: position 39,833 of record JAEQBH010009207.1, read on the forward strand.
GGATTGCCCGTGGCTTATTCCCGGTGAACTTGAAATGTGAAAATTGCATGTATGGCCAAAAATCACAGGTGTAGTGTTTCTTTCATTTCAACGACACAAGGAGGGGAGATTTTATGAGCCTTCTTTCCCATGTAGAGTCGTTTTGCTGATCTGGTCCCTCATTAAATGAAGTCACCGCACATTTATAGGTGAAATTTTTTATAGGAAAAAAACCAGCATAAATATATTAAAGAAAGAGGGGCAAACACAAAGCATACATTAAGTATACCAAGGCTGCAAACAGACAAAAAAAAACAAAAAACAGTGGGAGATCAGAAACCAATGCAGTACTCACAACGTATGACATACCTGAAAAACCGGTAACAAATGATAGGCTAGAAAATCAGCTATACTTCTTAACCAAGAACCGGAGAACATACACAAAACGTTTCCATCATTTGGACAGGGCACCCCACATCTTGAACACTTAATACTAATTTCTCTCTCAAACTTTCCGGAATGGGTAGATAGGAGCGGTAAACATTCATTGACACGCCCTTGACATACCTGGCTTAATTAGCAACAATGGTACGAAAATCGGCTATACTTCTTAACCAAGAACCGAGGAGAACAGCCACCGCAAAGCATTTTCATTCTTTGAACCGAGGGCACCACATCTTCGAACATAGCCTGTTTCTCTCTCAAAGTATCGGAGTAGGTAGATGGGCTTGACCATCCATATCTTTTATACGGTGCATGAATCTTGCCACCGATCAAATATCTTTGACTAACCAATGAAGATTAACCGGAGGTGACTCAAGTGAAAAGTAAGGCCATAAATTCTGAGCCTTTGCACTCATTTATACATGATTAGGGCGCAAATTTTGAATCACAAAATTTTTTTGACATCTATAAACTTTTGAATTGCATCAGCGGTATTCAGGTTCTCACAAATCTTTTGTCTCAGAGATTCGAATCTTGGACCATCCTATGCCCACCCCTAGGCTCTTAGCACTTTGAGAGAAGCTAGGACTCGTGAATCACTAAGATTTGGATTGCTTAAAATTCAAAGAAATGCAATTCATGATGTTTTGGAAATTTTCTTAACTTCCATTAAGAAAATTTTGATTTGTCAATATGAGAACTAGTTATTTAAATCACCTCTTTTGACAATCTTTAAGGATTGGAATAAGATTGAAATAGCTATAGGTTACAATCTTTGAAAATATTCTTTTTCAAAGAATAGTTCCTGCATATTACATATCAATCACAATTTGAAAACTGATGGTAATATTTTGCTTTATTTGAGAGATCAATTGAGAGTCATCCATGACATTCTAATAAAATTCTTGAAATCACAGGGAAGATAGCCCGTGTAGGCAAAAATCACGTATATAGAACTTGTTTTGTTTCATGGACATGCAGGAAGATTTTGTGAGGCCTTTTCTTTTTTGTGAAGCCTTCTTTCCAATATAAAGTCATTTTTGCCAATCTAAAGAAGTCCCTTATTGAATGAGTCACCCTCTTAATTATAGGTGAAATTAGAAAATTAAATTTTGAAATTCCCACGATTTAGTTGTAGTCGAAGAAATTTGGTTTGCTGATTTTCTAACTTGTTTCTTCGTGAAATTTATAACAAAAGAAATAGTAATTATGTTTTTTATTCTCACTAGGTCCATAAGTTCAAATATTTGTTTCCATTTGAAATTTGTAATAGAAATGTTTATTTTTAATTCTCTTCTAACAAAAAATTTGATCAATTTTGAAAGACCAAATTCTGTAGTCTTTTAAGTTAGCATCATTACCTTTCTGTTACCACATGCCACTGTCAATCTCAAATTGACAAATGATAATGTCTAACTAAAATTTTATGTCTATAATTGTTTTTTATAGAAATTAACATAAAGATAACCAGAATATGCAGAGTATATAAAGCGTCAATGACCAAACAACATAGAAAGGTATCAACAGCCATGTACATAAATAAGAAGTGGCCATCAAGGTAACAGAAGCCACAAATGGTAACAGCTAAGATGATAGACAACAGAAAAGGAATCAACAGCTGAAACTTGAGTAGCATAAACCAACTCATGCAGGTAACTAAATTTATAAGACTTTTGCGTGATAGATATACCTGGCTTGTGGCACCGTATGTCTTTCCTCAAACTAACAGCCATTAGCAATTCGACCCTCTTGTCAGAAACAGGAGATGCCTGTTCAAAGCGTCCAGTCTAGAAGCAAGAAACAAACAACAGGTTAAATGGATTACTGAAATGAAGTAATGAAGAAGTTCTTAATTCTCGATTAGAAAATCACAGTAGCAATGAGTAAACCATGTCTAGCAGATATAAAAACCAACACACAGCATTGCATAGAACTCAAATTTAGAACGCACAGTAAAAGAGAGAGCAGCTAGAAAATGATGTTTCAAACCTTATTTCTTAAACTCGCAAACAAGAAACTTCATTCAGAATTTCTTGCTGAAACCCTATGCCAGTATTTAACATTTTATAACAAGTAACTCCAGAAGGATGCCTAGTTTACAAGTTTCTGTCATCCTTTCAACCTTTGCGGCACATTTTATCACCTTTGCTGCCTCCAGCCTCTTCCCTGTTCTTGCATGTTCATGTGAACTCGCTCATCTATAATTTATTATGTGAACCAATATTCAGTGGATAAAATGGAAACATGAATCAATTATGTCTTGCCTCCCTACCAATTCATTAAATCCCAACATATTATTCCAATTGAACCCAGGATTCAAGCAGGTTCTTCTGGGCATTAACAGAAGAAACTGGTATGGAGGCTAGAAGCCAGGAACGTCTAGAAAGTACCATAGCAGACCAGTCTAGCCTAGATGACCATTGTTTAGACTGCCTTAAAACATGACCTCAGAAAAACAGAACTTTTCTTTCCCAGACAATAACAAAAGATAAAACTCAATTTCTTTCCCAGCCCTGTTGACTAGCTTATCCATGGTATCTTCTGGCTTGTGAAACATCATCCACCAAGCAATATGTTTGAGATTGTAAAGGGATACACTCTTGTGGGCAACTTTTGATAAATATGCATGCTAGTTATGTTTGATTGGATTGAAAAAGAGCTTTCTAGTACAATTAAAGGAGTAGCTCCTATACTATTCATTCGAAAATCAAAAACTATTTTGCTTCCTTTGAAACTCAGAAAATATTAAAGAAAGAAAAAAAAATACTAAGAAAAATAAAAAATAATAGAAAAGAAAAATAAACCACTAAGAAAAATGATTTTCTTATGTTTTGTTTGATCTGAAAAATATAAAAAAATCAAATATAATAAATTCCTTAAGAATTTTACATATTTTAAATTTATTAATTCTTATATTATAGAAAAACAAATCAAATGAGTTTAAATAAATATATCGAATTAATTTATTAAGTTAAGCCCTTTTTCTCCAATTTTTCTTTATTCTCAACTTTCCTCTCAGATGAAATGATTTTCTAGGTTATATATACCATATAGATAACCTAATACATGTAAAAATTCAAACATTCAGTTTGAAGGTAGTCTAGCATATAAGAACTCCATGTCATCTAGCATACTATAAAATAAGGTCTCCATGAATTCTCATAGATATTGCTTAATTTGTGCATTGACCCTTAAATAAACAAGGTAGCTATTGTATAGTTTAGGTTTATTAAGTCAAGATATTTGTGGCTAATAAGACTTAGTTCAAGTGGTTAAGAGCAATGTTTTAAAAATCAAATCGGTGATTGAACCGGAAAAGTTACCAATTCATGGTTTATTTGTCGAATCGGTGGTCCAATCATGGTTCTAACAATTATTGAAGGTAGCTTTGTCTCATCCATTAAAAGCTTTTTCTCAATCATCCATTCTTCAGTCAAAAATTGTGCAATTAGTCTGATAGCTTACATAAATGGATATGTGAGAAGCATAGGCAATCATCAGGATCCTCACTTTTATCCTACTAGCTGTCCACTTTATTTAGAATTATCACCTTTCATTTATTTGCATAAGAACCGAACTACGATTGACTACGCTGCACCAGCCAACATAGATAGAGCAACATGTGCCACCTCAATCAAGTTTGGCACAAAACTTCAAAACATAGGACCCATGGAACAATAAGGAAACTGAATCAAAATGGAAGCTGAAAATATCCATTTTAGAAAGAGCTCAAAGGAAATAGCATTTTCCATAACCTCATCAACTACCAGCCAATAATATCTGTAATTTCATCAATTTTATCAAGGGAAATAAACTCTTTGGGAATAAAAATAATAATTCAAACAGAAATATCCATCTAAATCAAGCAGCCCGACACCACCACGACTCTAAAACCTAAGCGAGTCAAGCAATTTGTTGGAATCATGGCACGATAATAAAATACGAAAACAAAGACAAACACCAAGATTTTACTTGGAAACCATTGAAGGAAAAAACCAAGGAGAAATTACCCGAGCAGAAAGGTCCATACCAACCATTGTGGGATCGGTTGTATGGGCTACGAGGGCCCCGCTGCAACCACTAGATATCCCTATTTTTTTCTTAAATTTTTCTTTACACAAAAGAGCCCAAAATCAAATTCGGGTCACAAATCAACACCATCTTTAAATTATTTTTCTTAATTACTCAATTCTGGTCCAACTGGTAGTCCCGCACTGTGAGCTCAGGGACGCAGCTCCACAAACCAACTCTCAATGATTCAAAACAAAAACAGTCGACACAACCCATTACCCACCACCAAAAACATTCTCAAAATTCACATGTGCTTGAACTGAAAACACTCCAAGATATCCCCAAAGAGGAAAAAGAAAAAAATAATAATCAGACATCGGGAAACAAACAACACTCACATCTTGTTCACAATCCATGGACGATGTCGAGTGGCACCTGAGTCCTCAATCGGCGGTATCCATAGCCGGCTCAGCTCGACCAGGCCTGTGTGGTATCCATCAAATTCCAACTGTCCCAAACAATCCACTGAACAACGCACACAAAGATCAAAAATCTTGGCTAGCTGAGCTGAATTCAACCCTAGAAACACAAAAACATAGCATAAAGATTGAAAACAAGCTAAATATATACGATTGAAGATGAAAACAAGAAGATCAAGAAGAAAACCAGATGAAAATAGTCCGAAATTTTCGCCTGATTCATAAACTTCTTGGCTAGAATCTTTTTCTCTTTGTCGTTTTTGTTTTTTTTTTCTTGGTTTTCTTTTCCCCCGTCTGTCCGTTTTAAGACACTCACTCGATGAATATGGGAACATCATGTCCCAAAATAACCGTTTTAACAAAAAACAATTCCCAAAATAATTTATCTTTAAAAATAATTCTTTTTATCGCAACATCAAAACTATGGCGGGTGAATATACTTTTAAATTTTTTTAAAAAGTTAAAATTATAGGGGATAACCAAGATTTTAGGCTTAAAATTAAAATTATGGTTTATGACTATTTTAACTAATGTTTAAAAACCAATCACTAATCGAGAAAAAATATGGTTATGGTTCAACGATCGAATCAATGATATCGTAAATATAATTTATATTTATTTAAGGCACTAAATAAATACCACATAAAAAAAAATATAAATTAGGATTCATTTAGGACTTTAAATACTTGGATTTATTTAGGGCTTTAAATAAATACCACATAAAAAATATATGTGGTTCATTTAGGGCTCTAAATGTTTAGACATTGTTAGAACTTTAAATGCTTAGCTATATTGAATGAAGGAATTATCGATTTTACGATCCCTACATTGAAAAATAATAGATGTATTTATGACTTTAAATATAGAACTTGGTGAAAGTAGATTGGAATGAAGTTGAAAATCCGATTTTTAAAACATTAATTTTTAACTTTAAGTTTAAAATCGTATCTTATTGGGTTTAAAAATAGGCGCGCAGGCCCACTCCCCAAGTCGAGCGGGATTAAAAGACTTATAGCGAGGTCGATCAAAAGCATTTCGGCTCTGGCGCAGGCCCAAAACAGGAGCCCAGTTCATCCATCCCAAGGGTCGACAACACGGAAAGCCCAAAGAGCTCATATCCTATAAATCGAATCAAATCTCCACCAATAAGGGAAATAGAATAATTCCCAATAACTGTTTTCTAATTATCCCTTATTAATCTGACAGCGATAAGGAAAGAAAATCCCTTATCCAATAAGAGAGAGTCCTTATCACCATCCAATTGGGAAAATCATCCACTATAAATACTAGGCCACCCCATTGGTGAAAGGTACGCACAAAACTTCATCCCCTAAGTAGTTAGTCTTCTATCCCATCGGAAAAAAACTGACTTAGGCATCGGAGAGAGAGCTGACGGGCGGCGTCGTCGCTTGGTTTCGTTTTTGCGGAGAGTCGAAATCGAGGCAGCGGACCCGGCCCGAATAACCAACACGCTCCGGCCGGTTCGATTGAAAAAGGCATCATCGGTTGGCGTAGATGCGTAGAGCAACGGTTCCTTTACAAATAAAGTTGACCTCTGCGTGATGGTATCAACGGGGAACCTGGCGAGGCAAGCGCCCGATCCTCAGGATGTAAAGACCCGGCCCGGCGGCGCGGACAACCGACCTCCCGGAGGCATGTTAGAGCGGTCACGGAGCGACCGCGGGCGAGGTGAAGGCGCTCCGCGATCACGACCAACACTTCTTTGAAAGTGTTGGAACCTTCCTGGCCAATCTGACGCCCCGGGGGAGACACGCGGGGGCCCAGACCAAAACCATGTTGCGCATCAGGAGAAGAGCAACACACCGACCCTAGTCGAAGCGGATAAGAAGGGGAAACTAGCCACTACCCGGGGAGGCGTAGTCCTTACGGCCCGGAGAGGATCGCGATGAGGAGGGTCGATGGGAAGCGAAGGTTCAGGACATCTAACGAGAAATCAAGCATGAAGGTAGCGGTAAAGGCAGAGCTCCGGTCTCCATGGGCCGCCACACAGTGCGACAAGCAGGAGTCTCCATTCCTTGCATGGGTTCTGCACTTCCCGGCCGGCGAAGTTCGGTACCGCGGTCGGGGCGTTCGACGGAACAAAAGACCCCATAGACCACCTCAATACATACAAAAATCAGATGGAACTGCATGGATATTAGGACCCCGTACGATGCAGAGCCTTCGCTATCACACTAAAGGGCCTAGCATTGGCCTGGTTTAATAGGCTCACCTTAACCACGTCTAATGGATTCATAGAACTCCATCGCATTAGTCTCAGCTTCCTTGAGCAAGGACATATAGGAATGGGAGTTATCACCTTAGACCATAAGCCAGGCTCTCAAGCACGAAGTCATATGTTCAAAGATTTAACACCGAGTCGCTAAAGGTGGATATTCTCGACAAAAAGTTCATCGTTACTGCTTTCATTGTAGGGCTGGGGGTGTAGTCGAAAGACCTAATGTTCTCTATCTCAAAGAACCCTCAAGCAAGCATGGCCGAGGTCCTGTAGCAGAGAAATGCTCTAGCGGTGAAGAAGCCCCTCACATCCCGAAGCGAAAAGCTCCTTCTACTCGAAAGGAAAAGAAGGAGCGTGAAGAGAGCGAAGCCGAGGCAGCGACGGACGGATCCACTGGGAGGAGCAAAGAGCGGCGGTCCCAGGCAAGGCGAGGGCGTCGGGGATGGCGAGGGACCACCTCGGCACGAGGCTGCGGCGGCCGAGTATTCACCTCGGCCCGATGCGCCCGCCGACGACCTCGGTATCGCGAGGTCTGCGCGGTGCGACATGAAAGGTTCTGAGGTGGCCATCGGATATGAAGTCAAACCCAAACCAAAGAGGCGACCGCAAATCTTGTGAGTTCCACAAGGATCATGGACACCGAACAGATGATTGCATCCAGCTAAAAAAAGAGATTTAATACTTGATCCGACGTGGACATCTCGGCCGATACGTGGCCTCGAAAGGCCAAGTATGCAGACCCGGTAACAGTTTGCGAGTTTAATAGCTCAAGGCCAAGTAGCCACGGGCCATGTAGCTCGGGGGCTCGTGACTCGGTTTTGAGAGCTGTTGCTTTCGAGAAAAGGCCATATAAACCGCAGTAGGTTCGACTCGAGGCACATTGAATCCGGGACCTCAGTATTTCAGTTTTCAAGAGCTCAACTGCTCAGAAAAGGCCATATAGCCACGCAGCCAGTTCAGCTTAGACACATTAGCCCACGAAGCCTCAGCAGCTCAGTTTTTAAGAGCTCAACTGCTCAACAAAAGGCGTATAGCGCGGGCAGTTCGGCTCAGTTGGCCCGCGAGCCTCGACTCGGTTTCGAAGAGCTCAAGCGCTCAGCTAAGGCCTTGTAGCCCGGGGCACGATTCGGCTTAGGCATATTAGCCCGCGGGGCCTCGGCCCCAGCTCGGTTTCGAAGAGCTCGGCGCTCGGCTAAGGCCTTGTAGCCCGGGGAGCCCGAAGATTCAGCTCGAGCCAGTTAGCCGCTGGAGCCTCGGTAGCTTAGTTTTTAAGAGGCTCAAGCTGCTCAGCTAAGGCCTTGTAGCCCGGGGAGCCCGGTTCGGCAGGCGGATTAGCCCCTGAGCCTCGGCGGCTCGGTTTTTCGAAATTGCTTTGCTCGGCTAAGGCCTTGTAGCCCGGGGGACGGTTCGGCTCAGAGCGGATTAGCCACGGGCCTCAACAGCTCGGTTTTGAAGAGGCTCAACTACTCAGCTAAGGCCTTGAGCCAGTTCGGCTCGGGCGGGTGTACGGGCCTCGGCGGGTCGTTTCGAGGCTGGCTACTCGACTTAGGCCTTGTAGCCCGAGGCCGGTTCGGCTCGGGCGGATTAGCCACGGGCCTTAACAAGTCGGTTTTTCGAAGGCTCAGCTACTCAATTAAGGCCGTAGCCGAGAGTCTAGTTATTTCGAGGCTGGATTAGCCTGAAACCTCAAGCGGCTTTCGGTGGGTTTTCCGAAAGGCTTCAGCTACTCAGCGAGGCCGTATAGCCGCGGAGCTAGTTTATTTCGAGCGGATTAGCCACGGGCCTTAGCAGCTCAGCTTTCAAGATCTTAACCACTCAACTAAGGCCTTGTAACCCAAGAGCCAGTTCAGCTCGACCCGGTCGCCCACGGGCCTCGATAGCTCGAGTTTTGAAGACCTTAAGCTCGACTAAGGCCTCGTGACGGAGGCCATGTCATTTCAGCGACCGGCACAAGGAAGCATAAATTAGGGGTAAAGCGAGGAGATAGAAAATTGGGTATTCATTAAGTATCAAAGCCAAGAACGACATTACATATATCCCGGGTTCAAAGCCCAAGGTTGATAAAAACAAGCAAATTGTACAAGGAGGCTCAGACGTCAGGCCCATGATTAGGAGTAGAAGGTGAAGAAGGGGAGCAGGCCTCAGCCGGGGCAGCTGGCTCTCCAGAGCAGTCAGCGGAAAAGGAATCTTATGCCTCCTCGTCACTGGGAATATCAAAATTAAGATCCAAGCCCGGGTAGACGTTAGCAACCCTCCTCTAGAAAGTAAGCCATCCAGAAGCCCATTGAGTGCAGGCCTCGTCCCTCAAACTTGCTATCGCTCCGTCCCTCTAAACGACCAGAGTTTCCTGCCTTTGAAGGTCCCCTCGCGACGCATGACCTCATCGACGGCGTTCCAATAGAGCTCTGTTGAAAGCTTCGCGGCGGGCTTTGTCTAGTAGCCTTGCTTTATTACATAATAACTCATCTCCTAGCAAGTTGCGGCTCTTCGGGGCTACTGCTGACTCATTAAGGATGTTTACAACTCTTCCCTTACTACGAAGCTCATTACAGGCAGCACGTAGCCATCCACAGCCACTCGTAACTCATTACGTAGCGATCTGACCGTCCACGACCTCCACGAGCTGCGCCACCGGCAGCTCTAAGCCATCTAGGGCCTTCTCTTCTCTACCCTCGGCCCGTGCTCGCGCCATATAAGTATGCCTCAGGTCGGACTTGAGCTTCACGACTTCCTCCATCATATTTTGCATCCCGAGCCACCTTGGTTATTTCGCTTTCAGGTAAGAGAAGTACTTCAGCTTTGTAGGCTATGGCGGCACTGACATGACCCTCGTTCGATCGGCCCTTTTGCCAAACTCTTGGATGGGTGGCATGCCGATACCCAACATAGAGTCAATACTGTAGCTCAAAACCAAGATAAAAACGGACAAGGAAATAAGAACCTGCGAAGAACTTACGGGTAACCACGCAGAGGATGAGGCCAAAGCCTCCTCAACAGGCAAGGCACCTGACCTCTTGAGATTAGAATCCTTGAGGATGGATGAGATCGTGCCAGCAGCAAGCTCAGCATTGGAGAGCAAGGAATCCTCATCTCCATCAGCTTCGGGGCGCTTTCTCCCCAAGTCTTCCGCTATCGAAGGAGGAGGCTTAGCGCTCTGTGCAGGAGGACTCCAAACTGAGATGGGCATAACCTCCAACGGAGGCTCCGCAGCCCTCCCCGAGGAATCTTTGGCCTTTGCAGCAGAGGCAAAGCGAGGCTGCCAACTTGGCGCTCTTGGAACCTCGGCTGAAGATGGCAATACTTGCCCCCCCACTCGAGACGTAGACGAGAGGGTATTGAAGAGGCGTCCTGACCTCGGGCTTTACGGGCGGGATGGCTCTTCACAAGAAGTCCTAAGACTTTAAGCTTCACATGAGACCTCTGGACAACGTCTCCACCCGAGCTTGAAGCTCTCCCTTAGTGGGCTTGACAACGGGAGGCCTCTCGTGGGAGAACCTCATAACAGATGGAGGTGAAGGCCTTAGAGTAGAAGATCGGGAAGACTTCGAACCTGAAGACCCTGGAATGTCCGACTTGATGAGCGTAGAGTAAGCACATGGAAGACACTTGGCCAACTTCAGTTTCACGTCCACGTCTTGAGGGCGGCAGATCGAGGGCGAATACTGAAGCGCACATCAATGCAAAGTTAAGGATACCTTATAATCTGTGAAGACTAGACCAAACTAAAGCAAAGCAAAGCTCACGTGGTCCAAGGTGGTCGGACAACCGAAGCCCGGTGTCTTCTGGTCGATGGGATCATACTCTAACGACGACCATTGACAAAAAAGTAGCGTTCCATCCAAAATTTGTGGGAAGACGGGAGATCCGAGATGATCAGCGGAGCGCTGGAACGCTTAGATAAATAAAGGAAGCCCTCAGCGACTTCCTTCACGTTGAAGAGGTCTAGGAACAGAGCTATACTAGGAACACCCAAGCCCTTATCCCTAAAGACAACTAACAGCCCAATCAGAATACCCCAGAAGTTGGGCGAGGCGAGGAGAGGCGGACGTTGAAATGATCTGAAACCCTTTTATAAAGGGATGCAGGAGAAAAGCGGAGGCCATTCTAAGAGCCACCTCGAAAAAGCACACCATCTTGGGCACTTGAACAACATGGGAGTCAGGATACGTCGAGGAGTAGGCACGGACGCTAAGCGGGGCCTATATCGTCTTGCGAAGACTTCCCCAGATAAGGCTCAGCCTTGCTAGGACCCCCGTCGGGCGTTACGCACGGCTGACTTCATATATTCGGACCCCACTCATCAATTTTATCCTTGCCTTTACCCGAGGAAGGAGGTTCCCCAGGGGGCAAAAGAATAACCACGGCTAGCGATTAGACTCACAACTTGGTTGCCACCCAGACAGTTCAGCGGAGAATTAAAGCTATCACATGAGAAGAGGCGACCGGACCCATAGGAATACCTGAAGTTGGACCAAAACCTAACCAAGGTAGCCACAACACCTCATATTACCACTCGAAAAGACAAGAAGGAAGACGTCTAGGTCCTAGGAGATGGGAGCGAAAGGGGCGACTGACGGTATTACAAAACAAAGTTTTGAACAATGATCAGAACTGACTTGAAAAGCCCGAACTGCGGAGAAGGAAAAGCTTCAATATCGGGAACACAATGCTAACGGTCAGAGGATGTCCTCAAAAGAAAGCTGGAAAGGAACTAAGAGGAAATAAGCGCGAGAGTCGAAAAGTCATCATTACCACAGGGACATTTAGCCGGCTTGACAAAGCCTAACGAACCGGCCTTGGCTTGATACGTGATCCTTTTGATTCAAGAAGCATTGGCCTTTTAGCTTGCCAGTAACCAAGAGTGGGGGCAGCGGTGGAGTTTAAAAATAGGCGTGTAGGCCCCTCCCCCAAGTCGAAGCGGGATTAAAAGAAGACTTATAAACGAGGCCCAGTCGCGACCGGTTCTAAGCGCGAGGCCCAAAGCGGAGCAGTTCATCCGTCCCAAGAAGGGCGATAACACGGAAAACCCAAAGAGCCCATATCCTATAAATTGAATCAAATCTGCAAATAAGGAAATATAATAATTCCCGATAGCACTTTCTAATTATCCTTATTAATCGGCGATAGAAAATCCCCCATCGATAAGAGAGTCCTTATCACCATCAAATTAGGAAAATCATCTACTATAAATACCGAGGCCACCCCATGGGGTGAAAGATGCGCACAAAACTTCATCCCTAGCGGTTAGTCTTCTTTCCATAGGAAAAAAGCGACTTAGCATCGGAAGAACAGCAGGCGAGCCCCGCCGATCCTTTTGGTTTCTTTTGCGAGAGAGTCCAACATCTAGAGCGGCGAATGGCCCGGCAATTCCCACGCTCCCGGCCAGTTCAGTTGAAAAAAGGCATCATTAGTATCCACTATGTTTATTTTTATTTATTTTTAAATATTTATAAACCAAATGAAAGGTTAAAAAATTAATCTTATTATTTTTTATTCCGTTTTAATTTTATCTTAAGAAATAACAATATATTTTTGTTATTGGATTATTATTGAAAAGCAAATTACAAATAAAATAATATATTGAAGACAAAAAACCTCAAAAAAATAATTAGAACAAGTCTTTATCATCATCTGAATCACCACTAAAATCATCATTGTGATCTTCGTTTTTTATCATAATACTCCTATCAGCCATCGTTTGCTCGACGACAAAGGTGGCGTTATCATCCGCTTACTATTGACCCACATGTGGATGCTTGTGACCAATGTAGGTTATAGTCACAAACATCATCTTTTATAGGAAGTCATCTAACTATTAAGTTAAAAAATAAACCATATATGGAAGTATTTTAAGTTTCTATCTATCTTTTTTTCTTTTTAGGTTCTAATGAGATTATATTAGGAAACAAAACATTAAAAAATGAAAATAGAGAAATAATTATTAATAAAAATATAGAGAATGAAGGAAATTAAAGAAGTAAATTAAAAATTATGAAATTAGTTTTCTATGTTAAAATAACTTTTAAAGTATATCTAAATTTTGTTATCAATTTTAATTATATTTAATTCATAGAGCACTTTTCCCGTTGGATTGTTTGCATTGCTTCTTTCCAAAGAAGAAAATCCGATTAAGGTTTTTAATTTTTGAAATTTAAAAAACATAGTCACCAATTATGGTTTGTGATGTGGTAAAAGAAAAGACTAGTTTTGCGTTGGTCTTAGGAAAAGGCGTCGCACTAACAAATACGTGTCCTTTTCCTATTGATAATGTGGTTAAAAGCGTTGAAAGTCTTCGCTCTTATTTATTGTGTGGGTGACTTGTTTTCTCATGGTTTGGCCCATTGCTGTGGTCTTTCTTTTATTTATTTATTTGTAATTAAAGATTTTGTATGAATTCAGATGTGGATTTTGTCCAAATCCATACTACATTTATAATATCTTTATTAAATGGTTTTAAGTCTGAAGCTTTCAAGCTGAGTTTCTTAGTCCGGATGACAGCATTCACACAGCAGTTATCTAACAGAAATCCTTTCTACAGTCAGTCAATGAATTAAAGGTGATTTCATTTGAAAAATGAGCGACCCGATACTGCGCTGCCGGCATGAACCGTGCAGTAACAACAAATGGACTACTTGCTTTGCAGAGGCCAAATCATCTTGTTCTCTCACATGAGTTATTGGTGGGTGAATTGGCATGAAAGACAAATGGCATAGGAAATTGCCATTTGTCAAAGTGATTGAGAAAGGTGTTCTAAACCTAAACCAAACTAGTTCGGTGGGGGAAGAAAGAAAAAGGAAGAGAAAAGATAGAAAGAGGAGAAAGAAAAGGGAAAGAAAAAGGCAAAGGAAAGGAGGTTCAGTATCTACTGGTCTCCAGTGTTCGAACAAGCAAGAGGTTCGAAGGGTCAGGAAGCGAGCTGGACTGCGCTTTGAAAGGTAGGGGTTCTCTCCTACTCTAGTTAGTCCTTGTCTAAGGGCCATTCTATGGCCATGAGGTGTAGCCCTAACGGTGGGGCTGATTCAAACGAGTTGTGAATCAAGCCCATTGGTGAATTCTGAGGACCGATTTAAGATCCTTTCTATTCTTATAACTGCAATTTTGAAGCAGGTTGTACTTGTTGGAGATACGAGCTTGAGTATGATGATTTTGTGGTGTGTCAGAGCTGGACATTAATTGACATGCGAGCTGTGTATCTTGTGCAGGCACGAGCTATGAGATCAGTTTTGTTTGTTGTTACTGATTGAATGACATCGGTTGTGAAAAATCATGTGGATATATGTCGAACTGATGTATTTGCATGGGTTGTATTATGGTCTGAGATTTGTATGTTGTACATATGATTATCCATGAATCATAAATGTTGCATGTAGCTCTCATCATGCAAGTAACATGAAAGAACATGCAATGACATTCTGCATTGCATATGCACGGGGACATCATGCGAAACGGGGTGTGAATGTATGGCATGGCTTTGAACAAAGAGGTTTTATCGGAGGGTTGTCCGATGGGTTATATCGGAGGGTTGTCCAATGAATGTTATAGGAGGGTTGTCTAATGAGTTTAATCGGAGGTTTGTCCAACGCATTTATATCGGAGGGTTGTCTAATGGGTTTTTCTATCAGGGGTTCGTCTAATGGGTTTCAAAAGCAAAAATCTTTTGTTTTGAAAACAGTTTTCATACATGGAAAATGCATGTGTGAGAGTCAGTGAGGACTCGAGACATAGGGTATGGCATGTTGACATTCATGTAGAAATGTGCATGTTTTTACTTGAATGGGTGTGAATGTGTGAATCATGACATTTCATGTGCACTTAGATATGGAGTAGCCCTTGTAGGAGACTTCCTCTACTGGCATTGCTTACCCGTCGTGGGAAAATATTTTTCAGGTGCTGGAGGTACACTAGGAGGTGGAACTCATATGAAGATATGTGTTGAGAAGGCCAGATTATGGCTTATTCTGTATTTGTAAACTTCTGGACAATTATCCAGTTTTCTGTTATGTAAAAGGAAGAGTTGTAATAAAACTCATTTTGAATCGTTTAATATAGTTTGACGGGTTTTTCTAGATTTTATGTTTGCCTTTATTATCTTGAGGCCATTATGATAACTTATAGTGTCTTGGGAAAAAGCTTGAGGTGCGAAGTACGGAAAGGCTATTACGAGGTTTGGAGCAAGGATTAGGTGTGACCTGGGGGTTTGTATGCGACATGGTTCTCAAGCTATAAAGCGGGTTGCAGTTTGCGACATAGTATTTTCATCATCGCAGCGATTGCTGACTACTCTATTGCTGACGATGTCGTAATGAGGTTTCCATGTAAGCGGCCAGAGTGATAGCCACGTGAGGTCGGAATGTTGATAGGGTTTGGCCTTGGGTAGGGATTTTATTTCGCGACAAAGTATTTTGTGTCGTGACAGAGTTTGGTCAAGGCTAGGAGTTTCTATGTTGTGACAGGGTATTTTTGTAATGCGATAGAGTTTAACCCCCTAGGCGGGATTTTAGGTCTTGACAAAGGATTTTCTTGTAGCGACCGTGTTTAGGGCAAAGGCCAAGAGAGTTTACGTTGGAACAAAGAATTTGATGTCACGACAAAGTTGCCTAAGATTGTGTCGCGACAGAGTATATCTTAAGTCGCGACAGAAAGTTCCAGGACATGGGGTTTCCATGTCACGACATAGCTCTATGCGAGTGGGGTAAAAATCTTCGCGTCGCAACAGTTGTGTCTGTGACAAAAAACGCTTTGTCACCGACGATTAAGTGTATGTTGCATCGCGATAGAGAAAGTATGTGCGGCGTGATAGAAGACCATGTGCTTGAAGTAGACCCGGGCCAGACAGCGCGTCTTGTGACAGGACAGGAGCCGGGCGGTGCGCTGGGCAAGTAGACCTGTGCCTGACAAACTTCTTCCACAGTGGTAAAGAAAAAAAAAAAAAAAAAAAAAAGGGACCCCTTAAGATTAGGGCGTTACAGTATGATATCAGAGCCTAGGTTTATAAATACAAATTTCAGATGTCGGACTATATTATAGTTTAGTGTCGGGAGTGGAAGGTATCTCACGATTACCTAGGACTTAATGGGCCTGAGGTTAGATCATTACATTTTAGTGCATCGTGGATTATAGACCCTTTGCTGTGATAAGTAGCCTGCTGTTATGTGGTCTATATGGTGAGCAGTTATGTATAGAAATATTGACTTCAAGGTGAAGGCTGGCACTGAGGGTTGTAGAATAGAGTCATTATGTTGATTTAGATTTTGGCAGTATATTAGGGTGACATATCTTACTAATTGGTTTGGAAAATCTCAATTTTCTATTTGACACATGTAGATGGAAAGTGAAGGAAGGAGACGTAGGGGTCGCCCATGAAGCGGCTCAGCCTGACCACCACATTTACTGTATGGGTGCTTTGTAAGAGGCTATGGAACACCTGCTCTTGCCATTGCTTAGGCTAGTACAGCTGAGGGCTAGGGAGGACTAAGTAACCTCTAGAGCTTTATGGCACATCATCCTCCAACATTCACACGGGGAGGGAATCCGGTGGTAGCTAACCATTGGTTCGGGATGGAATTCGAAAGAGTTTTAGAGAGGCTGGCTGGAGTTACCTCGATGCCATGAGGATGGTGGCCATTTTAGTTAGAGGGTAAGTCCCGGAGGTATGGTGGGATTAGTTAAAGCCTCGAGGGATGCGGAGGCGATGACATAGGGAGAATTAGAGGCTCTTCATGGTAAGTTTTTCGACATGTGCTGGGCATGCGAAAGCTCGGGGTTATTGCGCAAGTTGAAGCGAGTATGGCCGTGCACCGAATGCATTAGCTAAGTTCTGGCGAATTAGCACGTTTCGGGGGATGATTATGTGGCCCGTAGACATGGTAAGGTAGAAAGTTGGGATGGTGCAAGTACATTGCATCACAGAGGCGGTGTGGGATTCCTCTGCCAAGACATGGACTCATGGTCGGAACGGCTATGGCCGTAGAGAGATAGATGATGGAGCATTCGAGATATGGGTGCTAGTGACAAGAGGAGAGGTCCAACCTTAACTTGGTTCGGGAAAGAAGAAAGACTATTCCATGAAGAGTTTGGGGGCTGGTGGCGTGGCTATCGGGGCGAGGCGAGGTCAGGCTCCTAGCCAGTTAGGACCAATGATATGTTTCCATTGCCATTAGCTTGGGCACATGAGACGGGATTGCCCATAGAGACAAGGTCCCCAGAGTTATGAGACACCACAATCCCAATCATCAATGAGGCACCCTTCGACACAGTTTGTTCCTTCTTACCCTAGCACGAGCCAACCTCAAGGTGCGTCACAGGCAGGCCAGAGAGGCCAGAGTAAGGGTCGAGGCTGAGGGCAGGGCTCACAAGCTGGGACTTCAGGGACCCAGGGGCGTGTCTACACCGTTACACCATAGACTGAGATTGCAGATCAGTCGGTTATACAGGGTATGTTCCTACTCTCGCGCCTATGGGCAAGAGTGTTATTTGATTATAGTGCATCACATTCATTTATTGTTGCATCTTGCGTGAATGTTTTGGGCTTAAAGGTTGAATCCTTGGGAAATCGGTTACATGTGAGTTCTCCCCTAGGGATTAGGGTGAGGATTGATCAGATATGTCGGGATTATGAGTTAGAGATCTCCGGGATTCTACTCACTGTGAACCTGAGGGTCATGGACATGTCAGACTTTGATGTCATTCTTGGCATGGACCGGTTGGCGGCACTGCAGGTGTCGTCGGTGATTAATGATCATAGGAGGATGCCTTTGCAAGCGTGATATTTGTGTTTTTCGGGATAAGCATGATACTTTACCCTTAGGCCGTGTACGACTCTAGGAGGCACATGCAGTTAATGGGTTGGTTGGAAAACCTTACCCTGGAGGACGAGGCAAGACAAGAGTCGGGTCTACCTCGGGTTGTTTGTGAATATAAGGACGTTTTTTTAGATGAACTACCGGGATTACCTTCGTAGAGGGATGTAGACTTCATGATTGAGTTACACCCTGGTACATCGCCCATTTCTATGACTCCGCATAGGATGGCGCCGATTGAGTTGTAGGAGCTTAAGGTCTAATTGTAGGAATTACTGGGCAAAGGTTTCATTAGACAGAGCACTTCACCTTGGGGCACTCCGGTCCTATTTACTAAGAAGAAAGACAAAACCCTTTGACTGTGCATTGACTATCGATAGTTGAATAGGGTTCGTAGAGGTGGTACCTTTACCAAGGATTGATGATTTATTTGATCAGTTGAGAGTGCAGGTGTATTCTAAGATATATCTCTGCACCGGATACCATCAGTTAAGAGTTAAGGAGGCTAACATCCCTAAGACAGCGTTAAGGACGATGTATGGGCATTTCTAGTTCACAGTGATGCCTTTTTGGATTAATGAAATCAGTGATGACATTCATGGATCTCATGCATAGGGTGTTCCAACCTTATTTGGATCAGTTTGTCATAGTCTTTGTTGACGACATTTTGATCTACTCCAAGTCTGAGGAGGAGCATGAGGATCATTTGAGGGTCGTTCTTCAGGGTTTGAGAGACCATCAGTTGTATGCCAAGTTCGGTAGTGTGAATTTTGAGAAACTAGGGTGAAATTCTTAGGACACTTATTATTAGTACCCAAATAGTCTTTGTTTGAGGCACATTTATTGCGAGGTTTGAGCACTTTTGTGTACTAATCAATGTAAAATAACCCAATTGATACACTAAGGTCCAACTAATTCCCCTATATATATATATCCATACTTTACTAATCCTTATTTTGTGGATATTTTTGCTAGTTTTGTGATTGTACGGCTATCTTCAAGCCAATTCAAATCACGAAGAACGAGCCAAGCTCGAAGCTACATGAACAAGCGGATGGAAATTGGAGCTAAATCTGAGGAGGGAGAGTGAGAATTGCGAATTTTGCGGTGTTGCGAGAATTTTTTGCACCGTCTGAGGCCACCATCACGATTTATGACATGTGAAATTTTCACACTCTCCCCTGTTTCGCTGTATTAACCACTTTTGATCGCTTTTTATGACTTTTTACCAAAATGCCCTTAATGTAATTGTTAGTCTTTCATACATTTATGTAAATTCCTTGACTCTGAGCACTATATAAGCTCAATCAAGCTCATGTACCGGTGGTGGGGGTTTTTATTAATAAAGTTGGCGCCAAAGCTTTCAGCTTTCCCGCCTCTACAATTTTCTCACTTTCTCTCCCTTTCTCTTATTTTCTCACCTGCCAAACACCCTTTGAAGATGACAACTCAAAGGATGCTTGGCTAAACCTCCGTCATGAAGGGCGTTTGAGTTAGAGGTTTGAAGATATCTATTGCCCTTTGTTGCCAGCGGGCATTTATCATCATTTTGTTTTGCATCTCACACGTGGGTTTAAATCCTTTGTGATGTACCTGAGTGGTTAGTGCCCAGCAAACTTTCAGGTTCGATGAATACTTATTCTTAGATCCGTTGATCTTAAAGTGGTTGCCTTTTATTAGCTCTGCAGGTTAGATCCAGCGGATGGTTTTAACTGCTTTAAAACATCAATGAGTCATAAATGCTATATATTAGGAAGGAAACTCTTAGGGTTCAGTTTTTATAGCCAAACCTAGATCCGGCTCGGGAAATGACTATAGGTCATCCTCCCCAGCACAAGGAAAAGGACCCGAGGACATTATAGTTACCTTAAAACCCTAAGCTCAGTGGTCCGAAACCAGAATTCTTTTACACTTTATTTCTACGTAGTTATAGTTTTACCAGCCATCCCAGCCTCCTTTATTTTTACAAAACCCCAAATCGAAAGTGGAAACACCAACTTCACTCAAGCGTAACTCATTTAGCATGAAGAAAAACCCATCCTGAGTTCGACCTTAGGCACTATACGCGATGTAGCTTAGCTACGACAATAGAATTCAGGATACAAATTTTGTTGATTTCGATTTTATTATGGCCACGAATCAAATGGCGGATTCTTAGGGGATAGTCTGCGAAGTGTGAGTGAAATTTGTTGAACTTGTGATCCAGGATCATAAGTGTTGGGTGAATTCTCATCTCTTTGATTTTATCATTATTCCCCATTCTACGAGTTCACTTTGTAGAAGTACATGTTTATACTGTGCACACTCAATTTTTATTAGTTTCTAAAATTTGATCAACTATAACCCTTTTTGGTAGCCTTGTTTTTGGTTTCTCGCTGTTTTGTGTTGTGTTCCTAGGATCTTATGCAACATTGGGATAGAAACACTGTAGGCAGGCTAGAGAGAACCGGTTATTCTCAAGAATAGGGGTTTGAAGTCAGTCTACATAGTAATCAGATGGAACTCACTTAAGAACAGCAGTCGCGGGGATACCAAGAAACCTAATGCCTTCATGTCAATGAGGACCATATACACCCAAAGGGTGGAGTGCAACTCATACGTGTACCTCCTGCGAGGAAGATGTGGTTGTCGGCCTTATTTGGTGTCCATTTGTTCCCGACCTTCCATGGCTGTGGAAAATGAGAATCCATACACACATCCCGGGAGTTTAAGGAAGTTTGCACTACTTTTTGTGGAAGGGTGCAATCGTGTATGGATCTGCAAAGCGAAAGCCTTTCCTTAACCCTCAAAGGCAAGCCAAAATTGGCTTAATTCTCTAGGCAAGGACCGTCAGGGCTGGAGCAAAAGCGTAGCGAGTTTTGAAAAAGTTCTTGGTGCACACGGGACAAGCGAGTTTAGAGAGGCAAATTTATACATTTGCAGCCCATGATAATGAAGTTCTATCCAATGTTGGGAGAGATATATGGAAACCATTAGTGCGTACCGCGCGTGGCTTTGTCGTGGATGTTGGTCAACCACTTCTATGATGGAATGTCCTCTGCCATGAAGCAGTTATTGGAGACTATGTGTGGGGGGGATTTCTTGAGTAAGAATCCAGATGAAGCCATGGACTTCCTCAATTATGTAGCTGAGACCTCCAAAGCTTGGGATGAGCCAAATCCTAGGGAGACAGACAGGATGAGGCCACCACCGAATCAAATGGGAGACATATACTTGCTCTCGGAGGACATGGAGACAAAATAAAATCTATCCACCTTGGCAAGGAGGTTGGAAGAGCTTGAAATGAGAAATCAACATGAGGTACGACGTGGCCCGAGGCATCTCGCCTAACTAACCATGCTTATTTGTCGGTCAACGGGGCACCCGGGGAGAGCATTGCCCGAAGTGTGCCTTCGATGCCAAGAGACTTGGTGGTGAACAAGCCAATGTAGTGGGCCAATGAAGCCACCCCTGACCACAACCCAATACAACAATACCTACAATCCCAATTGGAGGAACCGCAGCTCTCCCTTGAAACCAAAGCCTCCCTCCACTATGTGCCCCCTGCGCACAGCCTCCAGCATGGATCATCCTCGGCCCGGTACAGTAGCCACCCTCTTCATCTCCGGTTAGACAAGCTATTATGAACTTGAGGTAAGGTGGTAGGCAGCTTTGTGGAAGAAGAACAAAGCGTGAATGCCTAGGCCCGATCAAAGAATTGACACGGTGGAAAGCACACTTTCGATAAGAAAATGGAAACCTTTCTTTCATTTCTTAAAAAGCATGACGGTACACTGGTGAAATTTCCCAAAAATATGACAACACACGGTATTCAATATCAAGGCGTCAACCGGCGGAGTGCGGAAAATTCCTCTTAGACACAGCAAACCCCGGGGGTTTGCATAAAGTGAAGGCTCTTTCAGTGAGCGAATTCTAGGATATGGATGAAGTTAAATGATAATCACATTGAGAAGTGGCAAGAGCTCAAACGACCCGACTTGCAGAGCGGTAGACTGGGAAGGTGAAGAATGAACCAAAGGAGGTGGTTATCAAGGGCTACTTGAAAAAAATATACACCCTCACGCTTTTCCTCGGCACTAAAAGCTAAAAGAAGGCTATTAATTAAAATTTGAAATGCTTGAAGTCTTGAGGCAAGAATCAACATCCCTACGCTTGACATGTCAAACAAGTCCTCGCCTATACAAAATTTTGAAGGACTTATTAATGCGGTGTAAGGGGTTGAATGTTGACAAGAAGGCTTTCTGGCTGACAGTGGTGTATCATCCGAGTGAAGACTCCAGGTGAAGTACAAGATCAGGGTTGTTCAACCATTCGGTTAATATTGGAGGCATGCGTGAAGGCACTACTGAACACAGGTGCGAGTGTGGTCCTCCACTATTCGATGTCGAGTAGCTCGGGTTGGGAGAACTAAAAGCCCCACCTATATCACATTGTCTCTTACGGATAGATCCATGAGGAATGCACGGGACAGTGGAGGGATGTTCCTAATCAAGTCGGCAAATTCTATTATCAAGTGAATTTTGTTGTACTTGTCTACGAACCAGGCACACAGCGAGGGGCAACTATGTGCTTATCA
This sequence comes from Tetrastigma voinierianum, assembly GCA_016808115.1. Classification (NCBI taxonomy): domain Eukaryota; kingdom Viridiplantae; phylum Streptophyta; class Magnoliopsida; order Vitales; family Vitaceae; genus Tetrastigma; species Tetrastigma voinierianum. The sequence continues at coordinate 62,360 of JAEQBH010009207.1, forward strand.
TCCTAGGGAGACCATTCTTGGCCACTTCCATGATATCAATTGCGAAATGGTGTTATGCAGCTCACCTTCGGAAACATGACCCTTGAACAACATCTTCCGCCAATTAAAAGCACATACAACGATTGGAAGATGGCTCGGAGAAATCTGCATCATTGACACAATCCACGGAGGACGGGGGCTGATAGCAGAGGAGCGAGATTTGTGATTGAAGCTGTGAGTGTTCGGAAGGCTGACAAAAGCCAGAGACATGAAAATTGTCTGCGAGCGTTGATGGAGAAAAGCGAAGTGCGCCTTTGGTAATTAAGGAAGGAACCGAGTGAACCCGAAATTGGGCTCAAACCCTTGCACAGTGGAGTTGAAATATGCTTATTTGGAGGTAGGCGGTGTCGATTGTCATTTCATCCACTGCTTTCGGCACCTCGTAGGAAGGTAGTCTGCATCCTAAGGAGAACAAGCCGAGCCCAGATTGGAAGATTCTTGATCTAAGGGTATTAACTCCGGAAGTTTGCACCCATCACATCTACCCTGAAGGAGGAGCGAGAAGTGGGTAAAGCGACCACAGAGAAGGCCGAACCCACATATCTGAGAAGTGGTTAGAAATTTGAAGGAGAAATGCCAAAAGTTGCTGTATTTGGTATTATCTACCCCATGTGCCATAAGATAACTTTGGGTGAGTCTAACCCAAGTGGTGCCTAAGAAGTCAGGGGTAACCACGGTACATAACGACAAAGAAGAGGAGATGCCCACTCACCTTACCACAGGTTGGAGGGTATGTATTGATTCTGGGGAGGCGAATGAAGTGACAGGAGGATCGCCTACCTTCATGGATCAACTTTTAGAGAGGATTTCTGGTCAACCCTTCTACTGTTTCCTGGATGGCTATTCGGGATACTTTCAAATAGAAATTGCTGCAGAAGACCAGGAAAAGACCACCTTCACATGCCATTTAATTTTTATATGCATACGAAGAATGCCTTTTAGCATGTGATGCCCTATGCACATTCGGCGTTGTATGCTCATTATTTTCGGAGTGATTTGGTAGAGCGCATTATGGAGGTTTACATGGATGACATTACAGTCTGCGGGGGAGCTTTGTGAATGCCTAATCAACCTAGAAAGCTGTCTGCAGGTGTATAGAAAAAAACACAGTTTTGAATTGGGAGAAATGCCAGCTTTATGGTTGACCGAGGAATAGTGCGGGGCACGTTATTTTAGAAAAGGGATTAGAGTTGATAGGCAAAATCGACTTGATTTCAAGATTACTTCCCCACAAACATCAAGGCGTAAGGCAATTCTTGGGAGCATCTGGGGCTTCTGAGAGGTTCATCATGGACTTCTCAAAAATTGCCAAACCTCTTGTCCTCTTCTTTGAAAAGATGCAATTTATTTGGGATGCGAAATTTGCCAGATCTTTGAGGAGCTTAAATCCTATTTGACCACTGCACCAATAGTAAGAGCCCATAACTGGCAATTACCCTTCGAAGTGATGTGCGATGCAAGTGATATGGCCATTGGAGCAGTTCTCGGACAAAGGGAAGGAGGGAAGCCTTATGTGGTCTATTATGCAAGCAAAACCTTTGAATGAGGCCTGGGGAGGAATTCTCTGACCCTGAGAAAAGGAGGCTGGCAGTGGTCTATGCCCTAGACAAATTTCGAGCTTATTTGGTTGGGTCGGACATAATAGTATTCACGGATCACTCAGCCTTGAAATACCTGCTCACCAAACAAAATGCTAAGGCTAGGCTTATCAGGTGGGTTCTCCTGCTGCAAGAGTTTAACTTGTAAATCAGGGACAAAGAGTGTAGAAAATGTTGTTGCTGATCACCTATCGAGATTAACAATCGCACACAACACTCACAATCCTCTGATCAATGATGAGTTCCCTAAGGAGTCACTGCTCCTGGTTGAGGAGGCATCTTGGTATGCTCACATTGCAAATTACTTGGCCATAGGGAGCTACGGCGGATTGGAAAGCCTGAGACGAGAAATTTGCTTCTTTGCAAGAATTACTCCTATTGTGGGAGGGAACCATTCTTGTATAAATACGTGTGACGGATAATCGAAGGTGTGTGCACGAAGCAGGCAACCGGGAATCCTCGATCATTTGCCATGGGAAATACGTAGGCCACTTTGCTTCGAGCTGCTAGGAAGGTGATCGATCTGAGTTCAACGGCCCTCTCTTTTCAGGATGCCCATTACCGTAATGCGAGAATGCGACAAATGCCAAGGTTGAGAAGGATTTCTCTCCGTCTCATGATGCCTTTAAACCTGATTTTGGTAGTTGGCGGCCTTTTCGTATGGGATCGATTTCATAAGGACCATTCCTTCACTCCTTGGATACCTCTACATTTTGGTGGGAGTCGACTATGTGTCCAAGTGGGTTGAAGCAGTTCCTTGCAAGGCAACAGACCACAGGGTGGTTTTGAAATTTTTGAAGGAGAATATATTCTCTAGATTTGGGGTCCCCAAAGCCATAATTAGTGATGAAGGTTCGCATTTCTGCAACAAACCTTTTGAAAGCCTCCTCACTAAGTATGGTGTCAAGCATAAAGTAGCCACCCATTACCACTGGACCGGTGCCGGAGTTGAACTATTGACGGAGAGATCAAGACAATGCGATGAAGTGGTAAATTCTAACCAAAAGATTGGTCTCTCAGGCATGACTCTCTTTGGGCATACTGAGGACATCCTACCTGTAAGAAGACCATTATGGGCATGTCTCCTTATCCCACACAGTTTATGGCGAAGCACACTTACGCATGTAAATTGAATACAAGGCATGGTGGGCAATAAAATTGAACTTGGACATGGGCAGAGCTGGTCTCAAAAGGCTCCTCGATATCAACAAGCTAGAAGAAGCTAAGAAATGATGCCTACCTCGGCTTTCAAGAATTGTAAAAAAGATAAAGGCAGAGAGGTGGCATGATCGAGTGTCTTCATAAACATTCAAAAAAGGGGACCCGAAGTCTTGCTTCTGACTCAGCTCCACATAACCGAGGGCAAGCTTAAAATCAAGATGGACTAGGCCATTCACCATCCAAGAAGTTTACATCAATGGCTCAGTAGACCTGCTCAATGCAAAAGACAATCGAGTGTTCAAGGTTAATGGCCAAAGGCTGAAGCCATATGCAGCCCAACGTTCAATAGACAGGGAGGAAATCCCCCTCCTTGACCCTCCATGAAACTTCCTAGCCACACATTTGAGAGTGACTTCTGTAGTATCTTAGAAGTCACTAGAAGTTTATTGTTTAATTTTGTAATTTTTTTTTGTTCCTTGTTGTTTGGATTGCTTTGCTTTTGAATTGTTTCTCATTTACAAGTTCGTTTCCTCACAATTTTTAGTCTTCTGTTTTGCAAGTGTTGTAGTGGGCTGGGTGTAGTTTTCTACCTGGAAACTTTCCAGGCTGCAAAATTTTCGTAACCTGCGAAATTTCGTAGGGTGTGAAATTTTCGCAGGTTGCGAAATTTTCACACCTTAGAAAGAACTGTGAGCCCTTGTTCTTCTCCACGGCCTTAGTCTCACACCAAACCCTCAGTTTCTGTACTTACCATTAATTTCCCTATATTTTTGTTCCATCCATTTAATAGGGCCATTAATTGGCGCCCCACCCCAAACCTACCCCTCATTCTGCCTGGCTTTGGTATGGGAAAGACCGCGGAGGAGGCGCTTTGGCCACGGGTGTGGCCAGTTCCTCCCCTCCCCTACCGAGCCGGCTCCAGGCGCTCCTCCGCCATCGTCGGATCGGTTAATTCGGGAGCGGCTCTGCATATGAGTTCTTATCGATCACGATGCGGTCTAACCTTTTCCGCTTCCGGTATACCAGATTCGGAGAGAGAGATCCATCTTGGAGCCTGTTCGCATCTCGGAGGCTCTTGGTTGATCAATGAATCATTGCCAACCTCCTTGTTCCACTTCGAGGACAAGGTCCATCGTCGGGGTCTATCTCGAGCTAAGTCCACGCCTTTCTTATTCTCGAGACTCCCATGCCAGGTGCTTGAGCAAATGGGCTTCCCTGATGAGCCTAGATTGGAGCGCCGTCGTGACTCACGACCCGACCTTGCGTCGATCGGTGGCGGCACGCGCCATGTTCCCCCTTCCAACCAAGGACCGGCAGGCGGTCTTTGGGGCGGCCCGCCCGGTGGAGCATTTTTGGGGAGCCTCGGGCTCAGGCACCCTCGATCTGGCTTACTCCCCTCCCGGCTGATGTCGTCGGCTCCACTGCCCTTTGACTTTTTAGGGCCCTATGACTATCTCGCCTAAGCGGTCTTGCGTGACACTTCCCGCACCACAGCCAGCATATCACGATTTCCACCAGCGATTTTGGTATCATAGATACAGTCGCACATTCGCCGCTCTGGCGGCATCTTTTGCGATTGCCCATTACAGCCACGTGGGCGGGATGACCCTTGCGGCCCATTGCCATGGCTCAGGACCAGCGTTCGCCTGGGAATCGGGCCATCCCTCATGCGGATCGAGTCACAGGCCTCCCACGCTATCTCCCATATGTACACCTCGGGCGCGCCCGGCTCCTACTCAGGCGGGACTGGCTGCCCGCCTCGCCTCCAGTCCCTGCGGCCTCCCGCACCGTCCCCAGCGGCTGCGAAGTTGCAGCCACTCACTCATAACACCTCGAGTCAGGGCCGAGGACGCCTCTTCACCAGCTACTGACTGAGGAGGTAGCATTTCCTCTACTAGCTTTCCAATCAACACCCCATTGCGGACAATGGCACACTTGGTTGGGGGGAGAGTTAGTGAAGGAAGTGATGATTCTTTTTTATACTGTAGATATCAGTTTGTTTTACACTTCTCGGAATCATGTGTAGAAATAAAGCCCATTTGTTTGTTTAGTGGCTTACTTTTCTTTTTGAGAAAGATTTGTTTATGAAAAGCTAAAGATTGATAGTCTGTATTTACTTTTGGACAATTCGGTTTCTTAATTCTTTTACAACATTTTTTGCCCACATTTTTATTAGTTTTTGCTAGCCTATAAGTTGAAAAATTGAAACCTTTGCCCAATGCCATTGATGCTAGATTAGTTCCATGCATGATTAAGTGGGTTGATGGTTGAAGTCTCCCGAGTATTCAATCTTTTTCTTCCACCTTGAGCTTGCCACACACTGCGCACATCAGTTTTCTGTAATAGCCTGAGAAACTGCATAACTCCCTTATCTTGCAAACCTACCCTAGTTTCAATGATTACCTATAAAAGGTTATGGTTCCCCAGAAAAGAAGGCCAATGAAGTCTTTCAAAAGAAAAAGAAAAAGAAAAGAGAAGAGAAAAGCCGCGACGCTTTACCTTGAAACCCGAGCACGGTCCGAGGGGTTTATGGCGAGAATCTTTGCTTGGTGCTTACTAAACCAACTGGTTGGGAGCCACCGACTTAGTGCTCGCTACATGGGTGGATGGGTGAGGTTTAGCGAGTTGTAGGTGCTGGATTTTCGAATTCATTCGGAGTCCGGGGTGAAACCTGAGGAGTTAGTGGTCGAAAGATCCTCATGACTTGATGCCCTAAGCCTTAGTTGGCTAGAATCATTAGTGGACCCAGTTACGGACTTTGGTGAGGTCGTTCTGACTTGTTCATCTACAATACAAAAAGAAATATGAAATAAGAGTGGAACAAGATTTATTTATGTTGGTCAATGTGCTAGGACTTGGCAGTAGCTTGGTTGGGGGGAGAGTAGTTTAGCTGGTTATTGTTGAAAACTGATCACATAAACACTTAGATTTTGGTGGAAGTTTCAGGTCGATTCCCTTGGGATGGATACTCTACTGAAACTTGGTCTTGTATGGCATTTATTCTCCCAAGTTAGTTGTTGTGCAGGGTCTTAATCATTCACACTGAGGGTAGGGCATTACTTATCCATACATTTTTTTTAAAAATACCATTCATTTTTCGTGAGCATAACCTGTATGATCTTCCTTCTTTTTGTCATTGCTAAGGGACTAGCAATGTGTCGGTTGGGGGGAGTGATTAGTACCCAAATAGTGTTGTTTTGAGGCCTATTTATTGCAGGTTTTGAGCACTTTTTGTGTACTAATCAACGTAAATAACCTAATTGATACACTAAGGTCCCAACTATGCTACTAATCATATTTTGTGGATATTTTTTTGTAGTTTTGCAAGCCAATTGTACCACTATCTTCAAGCCAATTCAAATGTGAAGAACCCGAGCCGAGCTTGAAGTTGCATGAACAAAGCGGATAAGCGGTCGTGCATCTGGAGGAGAGTGAGAGTGCGAGAGAAAATTTTGCGGTGTTGCGGAACTTTTCGCGGTGCGAGATTTTCTTAGCATGCAAATTCGCATCTTGCGAAATTTTTTCGGTCTCTGAAATTTTATAACATGCGAGAATTTTAAATGGTGCGAATTTTATTTTAAACACTTGTATGCAAAATTTTTCGCATACAATTTTCTCGACATCACGAGGCCCACCGCACTCTCCCTATTTATTTGTATTGACCACTTTTTGTGGCTTTTTACCAAAATGCCCTTAATATAATTGTTGGTCTTTCATACATTTATGTAAATTCCTTGACTCTGAGCACTATATAAGCTCAGTCAAGCTCATGTACCTGTGGTCTGGGTTTTTATCAATAAAGTTGGCGCCAAAGCTTTCAACTTTCCCGCTTCTGCAATTTTCTTTCACTTTCTCTCTCTTTCTCTTATTTTCTCACCTGCCAAACACCCTTTGAAGATGACAACTCAATGGATGCTTGGCTAAACCTCATCCTTGAAGAGGAGAGACCCTTTGGAGTTAGAGGTTTGAGGTAATACACTGCCCTCTGTTACCAATGCAGGCATTTATCATCATTTTTGTTTCTGCATCTCACACGTGGGTTTAAATCCCTGTGATGTACCTTGAGTGGTTAGTACTTTGCAAACTTTCAAGGTTCAGTGGATACTTATTGCTAGATCCATTGATGCTAAATTAGTTGCCATTTATTAGCTCTGCAGGTTAGATCCAGCGGATGGTTTTAATTGCTTTAAAACATCAATGAGTCATAAATGCTGTATACTAGGAAGGAAACTCTTAGGGTTCGGTTTTTATAGCCAAACCTAGATCCGGCTCGGGAAATGACTATAGGTCATCCTCCCGGCACGAGGGGAAAAGGACTGAGGACATTATAGTTGCAGCAAAACCCTAAGCCCGATTAGTGCAGAGCTTTAAGGAATTCTTTTACACTTTATTTCTGTAGTTATAGTTTACCGGCCATTGACCTCATTGTTTTTACAAAACCAAATCAAGTGGAAACACTAACTTCACTCAAATGTAACTCATTTAGCATGAAGAAAACCCATCCCTGAGTTCGACCTTAGGCCACTATACTCCAGTAGCTTAGCTACGGCGGTAGGAATCCTAGGATACAAATTTTGTTGATTCCGGTACACCTATTGTGGCACGAATCAAATGGGCGTAATGTAAACCACAGTATGTCAATGGACGAGAAGGTCGGCGGAGTTATGGTTAGGAGAGGCGAGAGTCGGTCTTTGAGATCACAGCGAGTTTCTTAGGACTGGCAAAGTGTCTGGGAGATTTATTGAGGATTTCTCTCAACTGGTAGCATCTGTGTGGCCCTGACTCGGCACCGGTGTCAGTGAGGTGTCATTTTTTTTCTTGTTTACACTATAAACTTATAAACTTTATGTTTGTTCATTCATATAATGTTAAACATTTAACTTGTACTATATTCCATAGCAGTGGATTACAAAATATATACAAGCTCCATATATGGAAGTGTTTAACATTTACAATATTTATTGCTTACAAAGAAACAAAAATACATATATATTATACGAATGATCTTCCCAGTGGATACCTAGTGATGTGTTGACTTTTACTGCTGATGTGGATTGTCACATCCTCTGGTTTCCTCTTACGTACCTACCGAGATGAAACACCGTGCTAAACATGGTTAGTAGAAATAATACTCGTGGACGATCCCTAATAAGGATCATCTCACTTTAGACACATGAATATACTTATGACAAATATAACATTTACATATACTTATCCATTTCTCATATCTATTTTTTCATAACATGTTTCATTTCTTATCATATTTCATATACTTTTTGTGTCATCTTACACTTCACTTCTTGTTCTTGTAACCGTATACTATCATCACATAGTAGTGTTATGCTTCTCATATCATGTCATCTATCATATACATCTCATTTGTGTATGCTTGTCATTTGCTTTTTTATGTTTCATGCTATAAACCTTAGAAAGTGGATCTGAGGAAAAGAAGCGTATGTACCCGAAGGTACTATCACTATACCAGACGGTGATTTCTATCTTGACCCAAATGGGGCCACAATAATGATCCAAACGAGATCTATGTCATCGACCCAAATGGGGCCTCGATATCTATAAATTGTATGTTCTGACAAATTGTATCCTATGGCGTACTACTTATCGACTACGATCATAAGCTAGCAATCAGATTTATTATGCTTTCTCAACAATCTTTCAGGTATCGGAAAAATATATCTCATAAACATGAATAACTACTGATATCATGTATACTTATGAAATATTCGTTATCAAATAATCTCTTATAAGCATTTAACTGTACTTTTTCATATAACAAAATTATACGTGTATTCTCTTTAGCTTTCATAACACGTGTTATCATGATCATATTACTATGGTGCATTATTTCATATAACAATTATATAACCTTTATACAATTTCAGTTTCCATAACCAATTAAGTTTGAGCAAGGCGATTCTCGAGTCCATTTTACTACAATTTGACCACAGCAAACAAGATTGTTAGAGAAAGTGATCTTCTAACTCAATATACTCCTATGTCTTAAGTTTCGTATGGTTTAAACATCATGTCATTTGGACTTTTAATTTGGGAGATATGGTCTAAACATTCCAAACTGCTATTGGACAATTTTTAGGAACATAATTTGGAATTGTGTCCTATATTTGAAAATTTTCTAGGAATGTTAGAGACATAATTTGACCATAATTTCTTCATGAAGGTTGTTTTCCTAGATGTCTAGTTTGTACAGAAATTTTAATCACCTCATTTGGACCAGTATAACTCAAGTTATAATTTAAACAATCAGAATTACTTCAGTTTAGGGGACTGTTATGAGACATATTTCAGGGATAGAATTGTTCCCTTACTTTGACGAATTTTCTAGGTCCAATGGGGTCCAAATTTGGATACACTTATTGTAGGGAGATTTGTTCTTCTAGAAGTATAGTTTACCTTAAAGTTTGAATCACTCAATTTGGATGAGTGATACTCAACTTATGGCCTAAATACCAAAAGCGTATGAAACCAGCGTGTGAGAGTGGGCAAATTATTTCGAAAATAGAGCTCACTTTAATTTTTTTGGGTCCAATGGGGTCAAATTTGGATATACTTATTTTAAGGGAGATTTTTATTCGAGATGTTTAGTTTACCTAGAATTTAAATCACTCAGTTTGAATTAATTGATGACAGATAGCGAAACAAAAATATGGGTTTAAAAAGAGCAGTATCTCCCCTAAAACCCAACATTTTCTCTATCTGAATTTTTTCCTCCATTGAGGACCACATCAGACAAACAGCCATTCCAAACAAGGATTCTACACAAAAGAGGTATTTCAAACCTCGAGCAAGTATCCATACAAATCCATACACAATCCTGCAAGTTCCATACGAAACAATTATACACAAATTCATACAAAAATTCCTTACATATCCATACACAGATTTGTTCTTACTCCTTGAACTTCTCTTCTTTTCCCTTCTTCTCACTCTTCTTACTTCCTCTCTTCTTCTCTTCTCTCTTTCTTTCTTCTCCTCTTCTCTCTTCCTCTAAGTAAAAGCCCTACCAAAATGGGATATTTTGGGTCTTAAGATAAGGCCATGTTTGGCCTTATCCAATTTTTGACATCAAATTCCATTTTTGCTATTTGGTCCTTTCTTTCTCATCTATTTGCCATTCCTAGCATTGATTTCTACTTTAACATACAATCTTTTCTTCTTATGTCATTTGGGTCCTTAATTGACAATTTACCAATTTACCCTTGACTTTATTAATTTCGGGTTTTGCGTATTTTATTTTAGCATTATTTTATTCCAAAAAAATATACATTTACTTTTATTATACCTTAAGCATATCATAAAACTGTCAAGGTATAATTTGGGGTGTTACACCTATGACCAGGTTGACTCGGAAGGAGGTCAAGTTAGAGTGGAATGACTTGTGTGAGGGTGTTCGAGGGTGAAAGGAGGCTTACTTTGGCCCACTATTCGATAGTCTGGAGCGAGGATGAGTACCACAGGTGTATTGATGCCTCTAAAGGCAATTTGGGATGTGTCTTGATGTAGTCCCAGGAGGAATTCATTGGCTTATGGTTCTAGACAACTAAGAATCATGAGCTGAATTACCCACACATGATATGGAGTTGGTGACCATAGTCTTTGCTCTAAATATTTGGCGCCACTACCTATATGGTGAGTAGTTCGAGGTGTTTTCAGACCACAAAAGTCTGAAGTATATCTTTACATAGCGAGACCTCAACATGAGGCAACGCAGATGGATGGAGTATCTGGAGGACTATGACTTCACTTTGCATTACAATCCTGGTAAGGAAAATGTAATTGGGCGCACTTTCAGTCGAAGTCAAGGGAATCTCTTAGTGAGTGGCTTCAAAGTGTAGTCTTTCGAGATTAATGGGACATTTTAAGTAAATACAGTGACCAAGCTCGAGGTGTTGTGAGGAGTTGTGGCTCGCCTTCTCTCTTGGCCCAGTGGTCAAGTCCTAGAGAGACGGGATGCGGAGATAGTAGCCATCGGGGGAGTGGGTATAAACGAGTATCTGTTGACAAAGCTGGGTAGTTCCATCAGTGTGAGTCTTTGAGTATAAGGGACGGTCATGGTTCCCAGCGATAGGCCTAAGGGGATATCCTCAGAGGCCTATTGCTCGTTTTGTAGTACATCAGGGTGGCACGAAGATGTCACAGAGATCTTCGTCATGATGTGCGAAGTGTGATGAAGGAGCACGTTGGGGACTGTCGGAGCAATGCCTCCTCACGTGTCGACGGTGAAATTTGAGCATTAGAGGCCAGCAAGACTACTCCAACCATTAGAAATAGCTGAGTGGAAGTGTGAACACGTCACAATGGATTTTGTGACCTACTTGCCACGGACATCGTAGAGGCATGATGCGGTGTGGGTGATAGTGGACCGGTTCACCAAGTCGGCACAATTCCTAGCAGTGCGGATGACCTTCACACTAAAGGAATTCTGTAAGTTATACATGCGAGAGATTGTCTGGTTACATGGAGTACCAGTGTCTATAGTATCAAACAGGGATCCCAGGTTCACAACACACTTTTGGAAGAGTTTCTAGAAGGCCATGGGGACGCAGTTGACAATGAGTATTGCGTTTCATCTATAGACGGATGGTCAATCGGAGAGGACCATACAGGTCTTAGAGGACATGTTGCGAGCATGTGTCTTGGATTTTAAGGGTAGTTGGAAAGAGCACTTGCCCTTAGTTGAATTCGCATACAACAACATGTATCAAGCGAGTATACAGATGGCGCCCTACGAGACATTGTATGGGAGGCCATGTCGATCTCTGATTTGTTGGATAGAGGTGGGAGAGGGATCCATCACAGGTCCAGATTTGATTAGAGACACCTCTGAGAAGGTGGGTTTGATACGGAAGCATCTTCTCATGGCTCCAGGTGAGCGAGGAAGGATTCTGTAGACGAGGCTGATGATGACCTCTAGAGTTTGAGGTGGGTAATCACGTCTTCTTGAAGGTGAGTCCTAAGAGGAGTGGTCAGGTTTGACAAGCGGGGGAAGCTATCGCCGAGGTTTATCAGGCCCTTTTAGATACTCAAGAGGGTGGGCACAGTTGCGTATTGGTTGGCTTTACCGCCGAGTTTATTAGGTGTTCATGAGGTATTCCATGTCTCCATGCTCCGGAAGTACACTCCAGATCCGACTCATGCAGTGGATTGGGGCGAACTTGTTATTGATGCACATGAGACCTTCGAGGAGGGACTTGTGCGTATTTTGAATAAATAGAGACCGGGTTATCGACACTTGACTGCGAGGCTAGTGAGGTGTATTAGCGACAGGAGTGGAAGAGAGCTGACATGGGAATGCGAGGCGATAGTACAGATATCAGTTTCTGTTGAGGACGAGAAGGTATGCGATTTAGTCATTGAATGTTGAATAATTTGTTGCATGTGCATGTGATTGTATGCATATGTGTGTGTGTGAATTTGGACAATTCTTTTGAGAGGGAAGAATGTGAGGACACGGGTAGAGTCATATTGATAGATTATTGTTACGGTATAAGCAAGATTGGGAATTTTTCACAGATCTGGATAAAGAACGACCACGTTGAGTTAAGTCTCACGTGAAATCTAGCACCACACGGTCAGTGCAGCAGCGAAATTTAGGAACGATTGAAATTTCCACGTGTTAAGAGCTAATGGACGGATGATATAGCGGCAACACTTGGCATGAAGACCGTGCCATGTGGCACGGTTTCAAGTGGACACTTGGCACATGGGAGGCCAAGTGTCATGTTCCTATCTTGCATGATTATAGTGGTGGGTGGTGTGAAGGGCCAAATAGCATAGGAAATTGCCATTTGTCAAAGTGATTGAGAAAGTGTTCTACACCTAGACCAAACCAGTTATGTGGGGGAAGAAAGAAAAAGGAAAATAAAATATAGAAAGAAGAGAAAAAAAAGGGAAAGAAAAAGGCAAAGGAAAGGAGGTCCAACATCTACTGGTTTCCGATTATTCGGACAGCGAGGAGGTTCGGCCGTTAGAAGCGGCTGTTTAACTACTCCCAAAGAATGGAGTTCTCTCTACTTTCTGGTTGATCCTTATCAAAGAGACCATTAGATAGCCATGAGGGTATAACTCTAATGAAATTTGATTCAAAATAGTTATGGTCAAGCATTGGTGAATTCTGGATTTAAGATTTTGGGTCTCTTTTCTTGTTCTCATAGCGCAATTACGACGGGTTGTACTTATTGGAGAATACGAGCTTGAGTATGAAGTGATTTGTGGTGTGTAGGAGTTGGACATGGGTTGACATAGCCGAACTTTATATAGCCATTACGGGTTTACGAACATGAAGATCCAGTTTTGTGTGTTGTTGCTTGATTGAATGACATATAAGTGTGTGAAAAATCATGTGGATATATGTTGACCCGATATATTTACATGGGTTTGCATTGGATGCAAATTTGTATGTTTGTAAAGTCTAAAGTTATCCATGAATCATAAATCATTGCATGTACCTCTCATCATGCATGTAACATGAATAAACTTGCAATGACATTTTTTCCATTGCCGCCTGCAGGAGACATCATCTTGAAACGGGTGGCGGTGCAGCGGCATGGCTTTGTTTCAAGCGGTTTAATGAAGGGTTTTCGATGGAGTTTATATCGGAGGGTTGTCCAATGGGTTATATCGAGGTTGTCCATGGGTAGGATCGGAGGATTTGTCAATGGGGGGTTTATCGAGAGTTTGTCTAACGAATTTATATCAGAGGGTTGTCCAATAGGTTTTTCTATCGGAGGTTCGATCGATGGGTTTCCAAAAACAAAAATCTTTTTGTTTTTTAACTTGATTTTTCATTTCATGGAAAATGCATGTGTGAGGCCGGTGAGGAGACTGAGACATGTAGGGTATGGCATGTAGACATTCATGTAGAAATGGCCCATGTTTTTACTTGAATGGAATTTGTGGTGTGAATCATGACATTGCATGTGCACTTAGGTGGAGAGTAGCCCTTGTGGGAGACTTATCTCTTTGGGCCATGCTGCCCTTCACTTGGAAAATATTTTTTTAATTTCTTTTGAGTACTAAGGAAATTTGAACTCATCAGGAGCCTTAATGGTAAAGAAGGCTAGATTCTGGCTTATTCTGTATTTGTAAAATTCTGGACAGTTATCCAGTTTTTCTATTATGTAAAAGAGAAGAGTTTGTAATGAAGCCATTTTGAATCATTTAACACAGTTTACGGCCAGTTTTACAGATTTTTATATTTGCCTTTATTATGTTGAGGCCATTGGCGACTAACTTATAGTGTCTTGGGAAAAAGCAGAGGTCACCGGAAATGCAGAAAGACTAATACGGGTTTAATGAGTTTAGGTCGCGGCAGGGGACACAGTGCGGCAGTTTAGTCCTGTGTCGAATGGGGAGTTTCCACGTGTTGAAATGGTTCTCGAGGCTGACGATTGCTTGGTCGCAACATAGTATTTTCTAATATCATATGAGTGCTTTGTTTCTACATTATGGCGATGTACGTGAAGAGGTTTCAGTCGCGACCGAGACAGTCACGACAAGAGGTCAGGTGTTGCAACAACTTTGGCCTTGGAAAAGGATTTTATGTCGCGACAAAGTATTTTGTGTCATAATAGAGTTTGGTCAAGGCTGGGAGTTTCTATATTGCGACAGGGTATTTTTGTGTCGCGATAGAAGGTTTGGCCGTTGAGGATTTGTTGGCGACATAGCATTTCTTTATCGCGACCAAGTTTCGAACAGGCGAAAGTTTACATCTCGTGAAGGAATTTGATGTGGCGACGAGTTGTACCAGATTGTGTTCTGCGATGCGAAAGTTCCAAGACATGGGGTATCCATGTTTCGCGACATGAAACTCTATGTTGGCGTGGGGTAAAACCTTTGCGTTGCAGCGGCGTGTGCATGAAGCAAGACCTTTGTCGCTCGGTGTCGCGGCCTGTTTGGGTGTGACCAGGCAGGGCCGTCGGGGGCGAAGCGGTCGGCGCGGTAGAAGGCGCGCACCACTCAAGCTGGCGCCAGATGATGTGGTGGCCGAAGATTTCCTGTCAGTGACGTTTCTTACCAGTGGTAAAAAAAAAAAAAGGAGCCTGAGTTGGGGTGTTACGACTTATTTGTTTGTTGAACGTTTTGGCTTTGAGAAATGCCATTTTAGAATGATTGTATTTAGTAGTCTTTCCAACAAAGTGAGTATCGAGCTTGATTGTTTGAGTTTTGGGTGCTAAAATGGATGGTATCTTTGATAAAATTAAATTAGTTAAGTGATTATATTTCACTTAGAAGACATATGATGGAAAGATTTGCTTTATTATAAACATACAAACTATCGATTGAAAGAAAAACCAACACACACTTGATGATGATTGAGATGTGATTAACAGAAAGATCATTAACATATAAGAAGACTGGATGAGATCCAACTCCACATAGTACATTTCTGGTCAATAAGTAGATATTGTTTGGAAAAACTTGGCATATTTTGCCAAAGAAAGCATCAGGAAATCAGCTCACTGGATTAGAAGACTTATCGGTTGAAGTACAAATTGGGAACAACATGATTGAACATATCAGTTCTTTTTTGGGTATTGTAAACAAGTTGGTTGTCATGAATGAACATTGATGATGAGATGCAAGCATCATTATTTCTTAGCTCCTTGCACGACGTTAGAGCAGTTTGTAGCAGTTAGTAATTCCACTCCAGATGGATTCTAACTTCCTGAGTGTTAAGATAAGCTTAATGAATGAAGGTTGAAAGAAAAAAAGAATCTTCTTCTAAAGTACTTGATTCACTCAAGAAAAACAAGAAAGAACGAGGAAAAACAGCTGAAAGGCATAGGAGAAGTTAAAACATAAATCCTCATAATTTTAGGAAGATCCAAATCCGAAAATATATCAAATGTTATCACTACAACAAGGTTGGCTACGTGAAAGAAGAAAGAGTGTAGAGTTTGGAAAAATGAATAGAATGGGGATGAAGAAAATAAAGAGACTAATACAATCCTTTGCTTGAAGGTGATATTATGATGTGAGTGTAGTGGTTCGGTCTTACTGACCCAAGAGATAGCGATTAGGAGTAATTGATTACGTGCCTCATTCCATGTGTGCCTCATAGTGATTTTTCCTTCCTGCAGTAGTTTTATAATGTTAAGGGTAGGAAAACGGTGGTGTATCCAAGATTGTGAGTGTGGAGATATTTTCTTGAGACCTAATGTGGAGTAAACTGGAAATCTTAAGGATGTTAAGACATGTTCGGATATTGGTCTCAACTTGATATCCATAGAGCGAGATTTGATGATTAGGATTCACAAATTCTTTTAATTGGTAAATGGAACTCACAAAGGCTCTTGAGTAGTGGCAAGGAAAAACAAAACACTCTCTATGTCATGGAAGCTAAGCTACATAAAGGAGGAGAAATCAAATGTGGCTTTCGGTAGCGATATAAGCATTGAACTTTTGACATAGGAGGCTTGAGTCATAGGTGAAAGGACTTCCAAACTCTTCTTGTAAAGGAAATTCTTGCCAAATGCGCAAGGTATGCCTTTTCTAACCTTGATCATGTATTTAATTGGAAGCACATAGAGTTGGTTTGCACTTATCCACCCTCCAGAGAAGACCAAATCTTATTGATTTAATTTATACGATGTTTGGCTACTATACGAAACTAGAACTAATGGTAATTTTTATTTTGTGACTTTCATTGATGATCTACAAACAGGAAAAGTTTGGGGTTTTCTTTAAAAGCTAAAAGATCGGAACTACTATATGCCTTAAAGAACTTCATCTGCGAGATTAGAAAGAGGAAACATGGAGAGAAAGGTAAGGTTGTCGAGCCAGGACAATGGTGGTGAATACGAGGGTCCATTTGAAAGTTATTGCAAGCTTCATGGCATTTGACTTGAAAAGAGAGTGCACATAAAACCCGCAACAAAATGGGTGTAGTTGAGGAGGATGAGACACTTAACCATTGAGGAAAAGATTAGGTGTATGCTTTCTCATTCTAAGCTACCTAAGTCCTTTTTGGGAGAGGCTATGAGAACATCAATTGACTTGATAAACATTTCTCCACCAGTTCCTTTGAAAGGTGATGTACCTGAAAGAGTGTGGACAGGAAAATATGTTTCATATGACCATTTGAGAGTGTTTGGTTGTAGAGCATTTGTTGATATCCCCAAAGATGAGAGGTCAAAACTTAATGTCAAGGTCAAACCATGTATTTTCTTGGGGTATAGTCATGAAGAATTTGGGTACATGCTATGGGATCCAATGAGCAGGAAGATTGTCAAAAGCAGAGATGTTGTGTTTCTTGAAGACCAACTTGTTGATGAAGGTGACAAGGTTGAGAAAGCTAGTTCCTCTGCTGAAATTCCAATTAGAATTGATCCAGTTGTTCCACCTACAGTGCATGCTAATCATGGGGGAGAGTTACAGGAAGGTAATAGTGTCATTGAAAATGAAGATGACCTTATAGTTGATGATGTTGAGCCAGTTGAACAAGTTGATGGAAAACTTCCACTACCACCATATGAACCACCATTGAGAAGATATACCAGAGAGCTTCAACCTTCTACAAGATATCCTCCTAATGAATATGTGATGCTTACGGGGGAGAGCCAGAAACTTACCAAGAAGTTTTACATGAGAGTAAGAAAGAGTGGGTTAAAGCCATGCAAGAAGAAGTGAGGTCTCTGTGAAATACACCTATGACATGGTGAGATTACCACAAGGCAGAAAGCTCTCATAAAAAATTGAACACAGATTGAAACTAGAAAACAATGGCTCTGTTTGAGGGTATAAGGCACGATTAGTTGTGAAGGGGTTGTCGAAGAAAGGTATTGACTTTGAAGAAATCTTCTCACGGTGGTAAGGCGATCCTCTATTCATGTTGCTCTTGGTCTTACCGCTCACTTGAATTTAGAAGTTGAGCAACTTGATGGGAAAACTGTATTTCTTCATGGTGATTTGGAAGAAGAAATCTACATGCAGCAGCGTGAAGGGTTTGAAGTCAAAGGAAAATAAAATCTTGTCATAATTAAAGGAAGAGCTTATGGGACTCAAGCGAAAGCACCAAGGCGTGAGTGCAGTAGATTGACTCTTTCATGATGAGTCATGGGTACAACAGAACCACATCTGACCATTGTGTGTTGACTAGAAAGTTATATGATGATGAATTTATTATCGCTCCTCCCCTTGTATGTTAGTGAAGTATTGACCGTTGGTCATGATTCTAAGATTGGTAGGTTGAGAGAGGCTTGGCAAGTCTTTTGCCATGAAAATTTAGGATCGCAAAATAGATACTTGACATGAAGATCTTGTGATAGGAAGAATAGGAAGCTCTAGTTGATTATCTCAAGCTACATTGAAGGTTCTTGAAAGGAATTCAACATTAGCAAGGCTAAATGGGTTGTTCTCCTTGCAAGCCACTTGGCTTGGCTTCGAAGCAATGTCTTATAAATGAGAAAGATATGGAAGATATGGTAAAGTTTCTTAAACGCATTCGTTGTTGGTAGTTTGATGTATGCTATATGTACTAAGCTGAAACATTGCTCATGCGGTTAAGTTGTTATTTGGTTTCTTACTAATCGCAAGGAAGTATGCCCAGGAAACGTGAAGTGGATCTTGAGATATCAGGAAACTTTTTCACTTCAAGGTGTGTGTGTTTGGCGGTGGTGAGCCTATGCTAGGCCGGATCTGCAGTTAAACATAGCAAGTGGTGGTGGATTCGGAAGTCCGTTTCAGTTCTTGATGACTTTGCCGAGGAGCTGTCTCTTGGCAATCAAGTACGAGAAATGTGTGTAGAAGTTAGTACATTACTAACATTCTTTTGAGGGTTGTAAGGCTTGCAGATGAAAATTCTTAGAAGAAGAATTAGGGTTTAGAGCAAAGAAGTATGTTGTTTATAGTGATAGCACAGGAGTGTCAATTCCATCTAAGATTGACATTCATTCAAGATCGAAACATTAATGTTAGATATCAACTGGTTGTGATTTGCTTAGGTCGAAGCAATTGTACATTTAGAAAATACTGCCTTGATGAAGAATGGATCCAAACATGTTGACTTAGTGTTTGCCCTAGGAGTGGAAGCTTATAGGCGAGAAGCGAGCTTGGTTGAGCCATTGTCAGGCAAATGGGGAGATTTGTTAGGTTTGCCCGTTAATTAGGCTAGACGATAGGCGAAGCCCATTGTTTGAAACAAATACAAAAGAAAAGAAAAGAATCAAAAAGAGAGCTTGAAGTGAATTGAGACGTGAAAAATAAGAAAAACAGAGATGGGAGAGGGTTTTGAGAGAGAAAAGAAAAAAAGGGTTAGGGTTTTTTAATCTCTTGTAAGATGGAAGACGAACTTTATTCGTTTTGCTCAAATTTGATGTGGTGACTCCTTGCGAGGTGTCTTCAATCATAGTAGTTTGGATCGTTGGTTGGCTCTCTCTGTTACCATTTGGCTATTCCACCATTTGATGAGATTTTTTCATTCTTTCTTGAGTTATCCAGCTTTGGTGATGATGTTTGTTATTTTGGTGTTCCAAGAATGATATTCTTGATGTATGGTTGTTGTGAGCCTCTAGTTTGCTTGCTAGAGAAGAACTTGGTGTAACCCATTATTATCATTGTTGAAATAGTGGAAGTTTAAATGGCCTACGGGTCCCGTGGTTTTTTACCCTTTTCATTTGGGGGTTTTCCACGTAAAAATTATTGCCTCATTGTGGTTGATTTATTGTTGCTTGGTTGGCTTTGTCATTGGCTTATTTGTTTGTTGAACCTATTTTGGCACATAAAGAGGGAAATGTCATTTTTAGAATAATTGTATTTGGTAGTCTTTCCTAACACAAGTTGATATGAAGGAATTTTGATGAGGGATAAAGAACAAGAATAAGTTGAAAGCTGACCGGCCTTGAAAATATTGCTTCAGACTTAGAATTTGAAGGTATCAGATAACATATAATATCAAATTGTGATCAGATGATAATAGTGAGAATGTAATATCAGCAGGAAATGAATGCACATTTCAACTCTTATTTGCTATTTGTTATTAAGAAAATAGTGGTAGAGGACCTTATGCAAATTATATAGATATGATGATCCAATTTTTGGCATTTGTTATTCAACCATCAATCTTTTAAATGAGACTTAAAGTGGAGGGTAAAAAATCATTACGGCATGTGTCCCAGTTGATATTTTCCATTTTAGATGTGTGTTAGAGATATATATTCAAATTTTTCACCAAACTCTACTAAAATTAGTTGGTAAAGGACTAACATGTTGCTTTCAATGTCATATCTTGTGAAGACATGTAGTGTGAATTGGGAGGTTAGTTGAAGTGGAGTGTGATGAATGGAAATCAAAGGAAAGTTGGGGTAGAAATAAAAATAAATAAATCAAGAAGAGTTAGTTTGACCTTGTAGCCCTCCTACCTTGAGCAAGTAGTTCTTAAGAGTGTTTTGATTACCTAAGGCCCGAGCTAGTGCAGGATTTGCTAACCTAAAGCTCGTTACATGAGGTAGGTAGAAAGCTTAAAGAGGTCAAACATTGCACTACTTCATGCCTTGAAGTCTGTGAAGAAAAAGGAATAAAGCCTTGGTGTTCTTTAAAAAATGGTAAAAATCAAGCAAGTTTGTGGGAAATGAATGTATGATGAAAAGATGTAATGAGCTAAGTTTGAGTGAGGAAGCTTTGAAGGTCAATTAAGAAGAATGCAATATGCTAAAGAATGGACAAACGAGTGGAGAAAAAGGAAAAGGTGTATGTTTAAGTAAACCTAAGCCTAAATGACCTACGTAACTATCTTTACCTAAGCCATACATTACAAAATATTAAAGACATATTTGATCCCCTAAAATTCAGTAAATTTTCTCATTAGTGGAAGGCAGTATGCAGTTCAGCTAGACCTTTTCCACTCTGCGTGAGTGAGAGACCCCCATTTCACTCAACCTCATCTAATTCCATTTAAATTGTAATTGGCTAGAAGGGGGAGACTATACACACACACTTGAAAACTTTGGTCTTGGTATGCTCAACTTATGGTCATTATATTATCTTAAAGGAAGTTATCTCAAAATTTTCTTTGTGTGCGTGAAGGTAAGATCCTAAGGCGAGTTATCATTACCTCAATATGATGCTCAACATGTTTGTTAGTTTATAATAAGGAAAATATGCTGTCTTTGCTTAAGGGCAAGCAAAATGCCAAGTTTAGGGGAATTTGTTAGGTGTGCTACATGTTAGCGATTAGTGCCCAAAAAAGTCTTGTTGAGCCACTAGTTGTTGTAGGTTTTGAGCACTTTTTGTGTACTAATCAACCGAATTAACCCGATTTGCACATTAAGGTCCCGACTATTCTATTGATCGCATTTTGTAGTTTTTGCAAGCTATTAATGCCAAATTTGTTGAATCGATCCAAGCACGAAGAATTCGAGTGGAACTCGACATTCGCGAATCAAATCAAATGGAAAGAAGAAGCGAAGAGGCAGAAAATGAAGCGGTCATGGATTTATGACTGCCAAAATTTGTGAGTCTGAAATTCACCTGCATTTGCTTATTTGATTCAATATAGTGGTAAAGGTGTTCCGGAATCGACAATATTTATAAACTGGCCTCTACTTTGCCGTAGCATAGCTGCTATGGTATAATACTTCTAGATTGAACCACAGGGATGAGTTTTCTTCGTGTAAATGATTTGCAGTTTGTGACACCCCAAATCCCGGGGTCCATTGACAAACCTTCAACCCTTGGAAGAATTTGTGGATGTCGGGTAGCTTGGAAATACCACTCCATTGAGTCCACTCGGGACCCGAGTTTATGAAAATCATGCGAGTCTCTTTATGCGGGGAATACACTGATATACAACTGTGCAATTTCATGTAGCTTGTCCCAATATTATACAACGATCACACCGGGTCCACACATGAGTAAAAATGGCCACGTAGGGCCCATTTATCCCATATAAATACAATCTATATCTTGAAGCCACAAGAAGTTATTGCAGCCGAAAAGCTTTAATACAAAACGATATTAAAACTAACATGTTCCTAATATAATATACAAAAAACATGGATCAAGGCCACAATCCGACCAGCTTCATAATGTTGGCTTCTAAGGAGCATGATACACTTTGCACATGTCCTGCACGAAAGGGGGTGTTCCCACGGCGAATTGAGCTAACGTGATGAGAATGAAGTCTACGAGAAATTTATTCCGCCTAAATGCACATGAATGGTCAAACAACCAAGTACCACACCAAGCAGGACATGCAATCTGTACGAGAATCCCTACTTGTCTGAATGAGGCAGCGACTCATCATGCCCATGTATCAAGTCCTCATCGACTCCCTTAAACATGAATTTTCCATGAATGAAAACCATTTTCAAGCAGGTATTTGTGTTTACCTGGACAACCCTCCGATATAAATAGTGGACACACTTTCAGATAATCTATTTGTGGACAACCCTCCGATGTATATCCAATTGGCCATGCACCCGACGATTGACATTATATGGACAACCCTCCGATGTATATCGATTGACGCCGCGATAAATAATATTGTTGGTCGACCTCCAACCGATTCTCTCGAAATACCTCATGCACTCACTCTTATTATTCTAGGGTGCCCTAATGCATGTGAAATGCAATGAGCCATTTCCATATCCTTAATCCGTGCAACACCATGCAAACCGTGGATCTCCATTGGACTTCGTCCAAAGTACGAGTCCATAACCCATTCACCAAGGATGGTGAATGACAACGACTATGCGCTCCGCCCACCATGCGATGTCCTCGTGCACCAGTGCAATGCAATTGTGCCATTGGCATCAGGTCCATGCCCAATGTGGCAAAGACCTCTACATGGACACCTCTGGCTTACTCCACCGTGCTTCATGGACACTCATGTCTAATGCACACAAAATTCATACATTCATTAAACGTTAATATAGAAACTAAGTTATTTTTAACATTTATCACATTCATATCAACACATCAAACAAGCGTGCATCAACATCATTTAGGCTACTACTTAGACAAGTAATGTCATACTCAAATCCTAGGCTACATCATGGCGCATAATGCCCAATAAATAGCTAACATGTGAAATAATGTGTCTTGCAAAAACACATCCTGAGCCCGATATGTTAGAGCACGCATATTGACATCCAAAGCATAATGACACCTCTTAACGAAATGCCATTTCAATCAATCACACAAACACATGTTAACATTTCGTGGAAATTACTACCTAGAAAGTAATGACACACCTCATTTTGTAAGGCTAATTCATGGCATATCAGCGCACCTAAGATAGCCTAACCTTCAATAATGGCCGCCCGACCACCTGACTCCTCACATCCACACAACCAACAATTAGCACACTTGTTGTAACAATCAAATTTTCAAAAAGGATGTGAGCACCAATTGCCAATGAAAATCATATAGTCAGATTCTAGACAACAATATCTTTCCATAGAGTTTAAGAACACCCCAAATGGAGCTCGGACGAGAAAGTTATGGCCGTCCGAAGTTGGAGGCCTCGTATGAACAGTGACTGACGCACGGAACCAGCAGCGGCCTACTGTTTTTCATCATTTTCGGACCAAATATGAGCTCAAATTTTATCAAAATATATATGGATGGATTTTAGACTCAAAGGGCTTTCCATAGAGTCCAAGAACACCCAAAACAGAGCTCGGACGAGAAAGTTATGGTCGTCCGAAGTTGGAGGTACTTATAAGCGTGCAGCTTGGCAGCTGCGTGAAACCACGGAATTGTTCGGAACTCGCTAAAGCTCCGTACATGCTATTTTCCTACCCAAAATCATCCAGGAAATAACCCCTTTCACCGACAACAAATCGAGTCCCAATTGGGACCCTGAATCGAAACTATAAACATAGCATAAAACTCATCGAACTCAGCCCAAATCAGCTTCAAGCTACCAAAAAAAAAAATTGGACATCATAGCTCGAAAAAAAAAAAAATCAGTTTTGTGTCAGGAACACAGCCCGAACAACCTAGGGCTCAACGAGACAAGCGCATTAGATGAAATATAAACCCGAGTAGGAAGGTTCCTACCTCTTGGAGGCGAAGACCGAAACTTTTTGGAGTCCCGAAGACCCGAGACCCACGTCCTTCCCGAACTTTCGCTCGAATATTCGACGAAAATTCTTGATTTCGGTGTCCACACGTTGCCCTCGACGAGTGCTCCGACTTTAAGTCTTGGCCCAACAGAAACCAAGCCATTGATCGCTGTAAATCTTAGAGAGAAGGTAGAGCTTCTCTCATTAGCTTTTCTTCTCCAAACCCAAAATCTTCGGTGAAACTGCGTGTTGTCGTTACCCACATGTAGCCCTCATCGAGTAGATGAACTTTAAATCTTAACAAACAGTTAAGGCCACCCAATCTCAGTAGGCCAGTAGAAAGGAAGAACTTTCCTCTCCCTCTCCTCTCAAAGTGGCGCACGTGGTTGCCCCGAAATGGGGAGAAAAAAAAAATCTGATTTTCTCTTCTTTTTTCCTTTTTAAGTTTAAGTTGGACGTGGGGCCCACTTTGTGCCACACGTCCATGACTCGTCCGGGTTAGTTTCTGTCCCGAAACAATTTATTTTCGTCTCAATTCAATTTATTTTAAATGAACTTAACTCGAGTCATTTCCTAACTCTCAAGATTTTTAAGAAATTTGCGTTCCTGTGGTTACTAGATACCTAAATTAAAAAAATCATAAGGAATTCCTACTGAGTGTGAAACTTTCTAAGTTATTCGTTTTTGTGAGATGGACTCAACGGCGCAGTCAGTTTAAAGTCATCCGACTCTGAGAATTTTCTAGGCTTCCTGAGCCATTCATAATTTATTATTTAATTTTATACTTTTAGAAAATTTTAAATTTTCCGGGGTTTTACACAGTTGGTTCAAAAAGGTGAATTTCAATTTGGATTTGGGGTTTTGTAAAAACAGTGGAGGTGAATGGTTTGCAGACTGAAAATAAACTGAAATAAAATATGAAAAAGAATTCCTTGAAACATCGGGCTACTGGGGTCGAGGTCCTAGGGTAAATGAGAGGTTCTCGAGTCCTTTTCCTCGCGTTGGGGAGGGTGACCTATAGTCATTTCTCGAACCAGATCTTCATTTGGCTATCAAAACTGAATCCTAATAATTTTTCCTTTTGAAATATAGCATTTAATGAGCATAAATGCTCCCGGATCAGTAAAAGCACATCCCCTAAATCTACCCTACAATAACTAATAGAAGGCAACTAATGAATCTCAATGGATCTAGCAATAAGCATGCACTGAACCCTAAATCTTGCCAAATACACGTTAAACCTAGAGTGAGATGGAAACATAAATGACAATAACTACTTGTGTTAAAAACAAGAGAACCAACATTTTACCTCAAAACCCTAGCCTAGTAGCCCTCCTCTTCAAGGATGGAGAGTTTTATGCTCATCATGAGTTGTCATCCTCAAGGGGTGTTTGGTAGCCGAAAAAATGAAAGAAAAGCAAAGAAAATGAGCGGGAAAACTCCTGCCCAGTGCTCTGTATGTATTATGCAGAAAATGAAAAGTTCCTATTACAAGATTTGCTTTGAGCTTATATAGTGCTCAAGTAAGCAAAAATACAAAAATACCCTCAATACCCATAATACATGAAGGGTAAAATGGTAGAAATAAAAGAATTAAGGTCATAGGAGTCAAAGGCCAAAAATCACAAGCATCTTGGGTGCGAAATTTCGCACCTATGCCACAAGTGCAATCACCTTGCTTCATTTTCTTGCCTCTTTTGTCTTCTTTCATTCGATGCAATCTTGAGTTCCATAAGATTCTTCATGGTTGGATCGAATTCAACAAATTTGGCATTAATAGCTTGCAAAAACTAAAATTAGCTTTTGCACTTTATTTTTTTAAATGTGATCGATGGGAATAGCCGGGACCTTAATGTGCAAATCGGGTTAATTCGGTTGATTAATACACAAAAAGTGCTCAAAACCTACAATAACTAAGGCTCAAAATAGAACTTTTTGGGCACTAATCCTCCCCCAACCGACCTGATACTAGTCCTTATGATGAAAGAAAGAAAGAGAGAGCAAACAAAACAAAATAATAAAAATTATGTTCTCAAAAAATGGTATTTCAAAAGTATGTGGATGGTGTGCCTAACCCTCAATGAGAGTCACGAGCTTTGCCCAATAACCATCACGAGAGAGTGGATGCCATACAAAATTCGATGTCGAAAGAGTTTCCTTATACAGAATCAACAGAATTTCCTTTAAAATCTAAGTGTTTATATGATTAGTTTTCAACAATAAACTGCCAAACTGCACTCTCCCCCCAACCGAGCTACTGCCCCCAACCTAGTACACTAACTGACCTAAATAGATTAGGACTTGCTCTTATTCTATAATTCTTTTTGTATTGCAGGGTGCATTGCTGAGGAATCGACTTCACCAAAGTCCATGTCACGGGGATCCACCGATGACTCCCAACCAATGAAGGCTTAGGGCATTAAGTCATAAGGATTTTTCAACCACAAACTCTTCAGGTTTCACCCCAGACTTCGAATGACTTTGAGATTCTAGCACCTACAACTCGCTCAACCTCACCCATTCACCCATGTAGTGAGCACTAAGTCGGTGGCTCCCAACCAGTTGGCTTAGGGCACCAGGCTTTACGCCGTATACCCCTCGGACCGTGCTCAGGTTTTAAGGCAAAGCGTTGCAATTTTCTTCTTTTTCTTTTTCTCTTCCTTTTTCTCTTCTTTTTATTTTGGAAGACTCATTGGCCCTCTTTTCATTGGGGTCCTTAACCTATTAAAGGTAGTCAATGAAGCTAGGATAGGCTTTGCAAGGTCTAGGAGGTTAGGCAGTTTTTCAGCCTATTGTTGAAACCTGATGTGCACAGTGTGTGGTTAGCTAAAGCCGGAAGAAAGAGGTCAAAAGCAACAAGAATTCTACTAATCATCCACTCAATTGAAGCGCCGGAACCCATCTAACATGATAGAATTAGACCAGAGAGTTTCAATTTTCACATTGCGGGCTAGGCAA
>JAEQBH010009208.1:0-104881 GCA_016808115.1 Tetrastigma voinierianum
TGTTTAGTATGATTCGGTATAAATGCATGTGTACGGTATAAGTTATAAGATACTGATTTCCGACAAGCGTAAAGAACATGGGTTAATCCGTGTGGAATACCGGAAGGGACATTTGCGATCTTCATCTGGTTGGGCGGCCACACTAGTAGGGTTCATCCACCGCAGTGGGTTCTGCTTGCTCTGAATATGTAATTGAAATATAGAAGATTGTTTTTGTACTTTGTATATTAGTGGAACACAATTATATGTGTATAGATATTGATGCTGGACACCACTCCGTTGGTAGTTCTTTTAATATATATCGTGGTTTTTGTTATTAATTGTTTTGTATACCCGCAGTGCAGTTGATTTCGAAAAAAAAAAAAGCGAGGTAAAGTTCCGGTATTATATAGTCTCGTGCCTTTGAACCCTAACCGGATCCGCCATTCGAGATTCTGATAGAATAGGTGTGACAAAAAAAGAGGTCAACACAGGATTGAACTCAAAGGCATGCACGATGGATGTGTTCATGAAACATTTCATATATGATGCTTCTACAAACAAAAGAGTAAAAACATCATTGGCAGTGCACTTTCACGGAAGGTATGTCTAATCTCTACCCTTTACCTTCGTTGTGGTTTGAAAACATTAAATAATTGCCCTCCTTTGGATCTATCGTTTTAGTGAAGAATATGCTTGTTGTGAAAAAGGCAACCATGACAAATTCTTTAGGCATGAGAGTTCTTGTTTTAGGAAATAAGATGTGCATTCTTAATTGTTCCATTCGGGGTTTATTAGTGAAGTCTCATGGTGGAGGATTGATGGGACATTTAAATTGTATGAACTTGAGGGTTTTGCAGAATTTTTATTGGCCACATGAAGTGGGATGTTAAGAGAATTTGTGGGAGGTTTATCATATGATTTGACCATGGCACCACATTTATTCTATTCTAGTGGACATGGTTGATATTTCAATGAACTTTGTGTTAGGTCTGCCTAGGACTAGACGTGGTATGGATTCTATCTTTGTGGTTGTGGATAGATTTTCAAAGATTGCTCATTTTATCCCATGTCACAAAACGGATGATGTGTCTCATGTTGCTGATATGTTCTTTAAGGAGGTTGTGAGAATGATGTTTCTCAGACTGCCTTCAGGATGAGATACGGTCACTACGAGTTCCTATTGATGCCATTTGGATTGACTAATGCCCCAGCTGCGTTCATGGATTTGATGAATAGGGTATTCAGTTTGTATTTAGATAAGTTTGTGATCGTATTCATTGATGACATTCTAGTGTACTCAGGCGGTCGGAGAACATCTTGAGCATTCCGACGATGTACAAATTCTTCGAGGCGTCGGTTATACGCTAAGTTTGCAAGTGCCAATTTGGTTGGAATGAAGTAACTCTTGGGTCATGTCATTTTCTTGAGAAAGGTGCTAGTGTGGATCCTCTCCCGAGAAGACTATAGTAAGGCTGGAAGCGCCCACGAATGTTTACGGAAGTCGCGGTTCTTGGATTGACGGTTATTACGGGAGATTTGTTGGGGTTTTCGAGAGATAACGAGTTGACCCGATCTATTGAAAAAGGATCAGAAATTCGGTGGTCGGATCACACTTGCCAGCATGGTTTTGAGGGCTGGCGAGTTAGCCTCCGATGTTAGCATTACCAGGTCGTGAAGGACGGTTATGTGGTGTATAGTGATGCCTCCATACAAGGGTTAGGGTGTGTATTGATGCAGGATGGTAGAGTGATAGCTTATGCTTCCCGTCAGTTAAAACCTGACGGAACTACCCGGCCCATGATTTAGAACTAACAGTGATGGTTTCGAGCTCTAAAGATGCGGAGACGTATCTATACGGTGTTTGATTCGTGCCACGGTAGGGTGATCCGGAATCAACAAAGTTTGTTTCCTATTTTCCTCTAACATCAAGTAGTCAAACTCTTTGTAGCCATATGGTCTAAAATTAGAACAGGGATGGGTTTTATCCTGAATGATTGTGTCATGATTGAAATGGTGAGACTTTCATTGGACTTGGATTTGAGTAAAAGCAGGGAGTGGTTTGTTCCTTGGGTAACTTCAACAGTTAAATTAGAGTGGAAATATGGTGACAGCAGAGGCTTGGGTCACTAGCTTGATAAAATGGGGTTATAAAGGTGTCTCGAGTTAACCTCGCATTTGGTGAAATACGCACATAGTCATAACCAAAGCCCAGGATCTTCATTTGGCTGTCATGTCAGCACTCTTGAATTGAAAATATGTGCGAGCATCTATAATGTTCCGTGGGTTTGAAATATAACGTTTAACCTCATTTAGGTGGCTGTGGCGTGACATCTAAGAATGTCGGTGCATCTACCATAAAGAATGCATTTGAACCACACAAGCATAGTATTGACGAAGAAACACGTTAAATGGCATTAAACCCGTAGTTTGAAAAGTTTGAGCGAGTAAATCGATACTGTTTCATTAAAAGCGAACTGCACCTGCAAGCCACCATTAACCAACCTAGCAACCCTCATCTTCAAGGTTTTGAGGCTTAGCCAAACATCACTTGAGTTGTCATCCTCAAAAGTGGTGTTTGGCAGCCACGAAAATGAGAGAAAGAAGAGAGAGAAGGGAGAAAAACTGTAAACTAAGTATTGTGAATGATCTTGAATAGAAAAGTTAGAGTTACAAAAGTATAAAGGTGGCTTATATAGCCATACAAGATGTGTGAAATACCAAAATACCAAGAATATATGATTCTGATAGGAATGAATGGGAATTACACAAAACGAGGTCGTTTGGATAAAAAACAGAGGGGCAGCAATTTCGCTATGCATAGTGAATTTATTTATCATAGCGAAAATGTGAACATGTGAAAATTCAAATTTTAAGCTATGCGCACAAATATGATAAGCGATTTTCGCGGGGATGCGAAATTTTTAGCTATGGTTGCTAAATTTTCGCCAATCCTTGCGAAATTTTATATGTAATCATAAGCGAAAATCCTACTTTGTCTCACTCCTATATTCAGTTCAACCTCAATTTCTTCAATTCCATGACATTTTCTTTAGCTACGGCTTGGTGAAATCACCGAAATTCATATGGACATGTAAATGACCCCCAACAGACGAAGCAGAGTGATGATTTGAGGCTTACAAAACCTGCAGTACAAAAACACACTCGAGCCAATCGGTAGTACTAAACGGACACACTTTTATGTCAATGAAACCAATTCAGCATATGATTAGTGCGCAAAAAGCACTCAAGAGCCTATCTTAAATAGGACTCAAAATAGCACTTTTGGTGCACACCCCCGACAGACCGTTGCTAGTCCTTGTGATACTACAAAAACAATCAAAAGGTATCTTTGTGCTTTTGCAAAAAGTGTATCTTTATCGAGGTATGTGTACAAGTAGCATGCCACCGCCCGGTATGAACAATTTAGACCGTACAAATACCATCGTGAGAGAACAAATGCCATATATGAACAGTTTTGGGCAATATAAATTCGAGAAGAAGTGACCTACACTTCCACGAAAATCTAAGTGTTCTTAAGAGTAACCAGTTTTGAACCAATAAGTTGCAAAGCTATTCCCTCTGACCAAACTCTGCAAAGCCTTAAGCTGTTGACCAACCTAAATAGAGATCAATTACATCTTATTTATTTCTTTGATTGTAGGGTCTGATGCAAAGCACTTCGACTTCACTAAAGTCAAGTGTAACGGTCCATGAGATGACTCCCAGTAATTGGGTTGAATATCAGTGAAAGGTCGATTGACCACAAACTCTTGAGGCTTCACCCGGACTTGAATGACTTCTAGAACACCACCTGGCTTCCTTCAATCCTCTCTACCCATCCACCGGTATATGTGAAACACTAAGTCGATGACTCTGACAGTCAAGGTTTAGAGACACTTAGGGCTTTAAAAGGCTTTCACCATATACCCCTCGGTAGTGTTAGGTTTCAAACAAAGTGTCACGGCATTCATTTCTCTTTTTCTTCTTTTCTTTTTCTTTTTCCTTTTTCATTTGGAAGACTTCATTGGTCTTCTTTTTCGGGAAACAAAAACCTATTATGGGTCGTAACGGATCATTGGTTTTTCGAAGTGAGAAAATTAATTTATGTAAGCTTCTCAACCTATTGATAAAAGCGATATTGCCTTGATATGATTAACTGAGTGGATGCAAAGATTGATGGTGAACTTCCATTAGATAAACTTGATAAATATCAGTTATTCTATTTATTAAGATATTTCAAGGAAACTGAACTATTCGTAGAAGTAAGAGTAGAAAACATAAAATATATAGTCTGGCTTGGCGACTATAATTTAAACATTTCTGATTTATTCTGTAGAATCAGACAAATAAACCTCAGACAAAGAATGAGACGCATTTCTACTTTAATATATCTTATGCTGGAGACAGAAAATGGAGGATAGGTGGTGCACTATGATGAAGCAGGCGAACAGGGAAGGATCAATAAACTTAGTTGAGAATTTATTTGTGAGGGTTCAATATTATTGTAAGCTGTCTTGTAGAAAAGCATGCCAATCAACTGGATTTATTACAAGGTACTCTTGGAAAATTGGAACAGCACTAAGTAAATAAATTAGTGAAGCCTACAGATCTTTGGTAAGACCACCCCCCAGATGTGTTTGTGGGTTTAAGGAGGATCGGAATTTCATCACATTTATATCTCATTATATAACATAGGTTTGTCGTGCTGATAAATCTATTATCATTAGTTAGTGGGTCTGTTGATTAATGGGATGTATGACGTGATAAGCAAATCCTGCCATTAAATCTGATGAATGGGTTTGAATCCTCTGGTGTTTGATTCCCTGCCTGATATCGTCGTCATACTATTTCGATCTCTTCATTCCGGTTAGTAGAGCGTCGTTTCGTATTTCCTCGACTCGTTGAGATCGAGGAACCTTTTGAGCAGAAACTCTGCTTAAATCTGTTGACTTCTTGATTGCTGCCATGCTTTGTTTTCGATTTGCCAGGTGGCATTTTCTGAACCAGCGAATGGGGACATTCGAAATTGTTTAAAAGTACATTACTGTAGGCCAGCGGTGAATCGGCAGTTTATGGACGATCCTTTACGTTCTTTGTTCACCACCTTCATTAGAATGGTCTTAATCTCTCACATTTGTCAAGTTCTAGCGACTTAAAACATTTGAGGATGGTAAGGGGTGGCAACTACGTATTTTCACACCATATTTAGCCATGAGGTTTTCAAAGGTTTATTCTGAAATGTGAACCTCCATCAATAATGGCTTTGGTACGCAGACCTAGAAATGATGTTGCTTTTAAGAATTTAAGTACCACCCTGTGGTCATTGGTTTTGCAGGGGATTGCCTCAACCCATTTAGACACATAGTCTACTCCCACCAATATGTATGTATGACAGGCGTGGGGAAAGGTCCGTAGAATCAATACTGAGCATCAAATAGCACCGACCACTTTAAGAGGTGGGTTGAGAGGGCATCCTTGAATGCGAGACAATTTCAGAGCCTCTCACTGGCATCTGTCACACACTTGTATTTTGGTAGTAGCTTCTTTAAGCAGGGAAGGCCGGTAGAACCCGATTTAGCGACGCAACTTCATTGCCGTTTTAAAGAAGCAAAGTGACCCTGGAACTCGTGGCGGTGGTTTAGAATTCACATTGTTCTTCTTGAGTACACATAGTTATCAAATCACCGCACGGTATTAGCGAGGGCTCTTTAATAGCTAGGAATGGATCTTTGCAAAGAAATACTTCATATCTATTAACCAATGGATGGGATTATCCATTGAAAGTGACGTGTGAGCATACCGGGGCTTTCCGTGCATTAAGATTCTTCGAGGAAATTCATCATTGATGGCCCAGGGCTTCATAGTGTCATGGGCTATTATTTGATACTTGGATGGTACATGCCACATTCTCTACCCCTTTTGTCTTGTTTACAAGTTAAATTCTTGAAGCGAAGAACCCATCGAGATAATTCTTGCCTTGGCATTTGCTTGAGTCGAGGAATGTTTAAAGCGGAATGATGCGTAAAAGCCAACCTCTCCAGGACCAAACCAGTATGTTCGAAATTTGTCTAGTGAGCCAGCGCGATAATTCTTTCTGTGCCAGTATAGTTCCTTTGTGCCTCATTTAAGGGTTTTGCCTGTGTAATAAAGACTATATGAGGTCTTCCATCTTCTCTTTAGCCATCTTGCTCAATTGCAAGATCACTTGCATCGTTACTGAGCAAGCGCGATTGGGTGCTGTCTTATAGGTGCGTGAATCGGAAGGGAATGGGACTTGACTCTTAAGCTTTCGCGTTCGCACCGGAGACAAATTTGGCATCTTTCTCTAGCAGCTTATAAAGGGCTTAGCAATCTTGAAAAATCACTTAATAGATCTTACGTAAAGCACATAGCGAGAATTGCCTAGCGTTTTCACATTTGTTGGAGGCAATGGAGTTTGAAACCAAGGTTGTTTACCTTGTCGACTTCTATCCCCCTGCGAAACCAACATGCCCCCGGTCTGATTCATAGTTCACCATAAAATGGCATTTCTCCCAGTTAAGCACCAAATTTTTTTCAATGCACCTCTGCAGGATAACTTCAAGATTAGTCAGGCATTCTTCAAAATCACCTCCATAAACAGTGATGTCATCCATGTATACCACTTCCAGTGTCAAACTCCACCATATCTTAAAACATGTACTACAGCATACATCTACGAAAGGTGGCGGGCGTTGCAAAGACAGCATCCTCCTGTAAGCATAAGTGCCCGAATGGACGAGTAAGGTAGTCTTTTGTGATCCTCACGGTGCAATCTCTATTTGAAAGTACCCTGAATATCCATCCAGCTTAATGGGAATGGGTGTCGAAACTCTGCGAAGAAGGGCGTCAATGAAGGCGAATGAGTCATTCTTGTTACTTCATTGGGCCTCACATGTCATGCATACCCTCCAGCGGTAGATCGAGTAGACGAATTCCTCGCCCTTAGATTTTTATAGTGGTCACCCCTGATTTCTTGGGCACTACCTGAGTTGGAGAGCACCCGAGTGCTGCTCGGATATGGGGTGATGATACCGGCTAGCGACAATTTCAAGACTTGATCCCAGGAGCTACCTCTGTGGTGAGGGTTGGCCTCCTCTGCCATTTGTCTAACGACATAGATTCTTCTGAAGTAAATATTCAGCAGTGCAGTTATTGGGTTTATGCCTTTTTAAATCATAAATTTTCCACCCCAAGCTTGCTTGTTCCTTTTGAGGGAGTCACGACGGGTTGTGCTCTGTGAAGTGGTCGGCCCCGGTGATGATATTACCTGCTAGGCATTGCTTGTTTATCTTCCGGGGAATGCATATTTTAGCTCTCAGAGCGTAAGGGTTTTGAGCTCTAACGAGGTTCTTTTAGTTCTCCTCTGATCAATGAGTAGAATTTCTACTTTCTTTTTTTCCAGTACCCTATGGCTCATGCATTAAGGTTCTTGTTGCTCTACAAGGCACTATGATAACTCTGGGGTTAACACATCTTGCACTTGCTGCTCATTAGCTTGTTCTTCAAGAATTGTATCTATTATCAGGACTTCTTCACGGTCGTCCTCCGCACAAATTTACATATGCCTTTTATACTTTCGAATGGAAGATATTTGAGTTCTAAAGTCTATATTCGACATTGGATTACATAACTCCATTCAGTGAGTTTAAATATGGCATTCGAGTAGCTAAGAATGGCCTTGTCAGTGGGAACATGATTGGCTCCCACTGCAGCGACCTATGTCAAAGTGCGATAAAGATAAACTGGATGGTAGAATACGTCACTTGGCGAGCATATAATGAGATTTTGCCCGGTATTTTTAATAGACCTATCGACTAGTGATAGTGTGATTGGAAGTGGGTTTCAATTCTCCCGAGCAGTGTGTGCATGGAATATGGCAAGGTTCACACTAGCTCCCAAGTCTAATAGTGCTTTCTCTACACTAGTGCCTCCAATATTAACTGAGATTGTAGGACATCCCGGGTCTTTATATTTCACCGGAGTCTTGCACTCAATGATAGCACTTACTTGCTTAGTTAAAAAGGCCTTTTTGTTTACATTGAAGCCTCTTTTTACCGTACATAAGTCCTTCAAGAATTTTGCATATGTGGGGACTTGTTTAATCATGTCAAGGAGAGGAATGTTAACTTTCACTTGTCGTAAAACCTCTAACATTTCGGTTTAGTTGGAATTTTCTTTTTTAGTGCACAGTAGAATGGGGCCTGTGGTCTTCACCTCTTCCTTTTTTGCGATTTGTTCTTCCTACGGCCCGGATTAGTTCTTGCAGGTGTCACAGCTGTTGCAGATGTGGTCTAGGTTCTTTACCATCTCGAGGTCACCCACTTTGCCTTGACTTCATCAATTCTTACATTTGGACCAGGTTGTAGCATTTCATGCACTCATACATTTGGCATTAATGCGGAAAATTTCACTTTTTAGATGCTGTAGTTGGTTGGACAACATGAAATCTCGGTGCATACTATCAATTACACGGTGAGTGAGCTCTCGGCGCCCTCGATTTTACGATTGGTCGAACATTCCCAGCACCTTATGTTCTTTATGGCATTCCACTTTGCTGTGCAGTCAGGGTGCACCTTCAGCGGAGAAGAAAGGTGGAGGCGCTGTATTTGTCGAAGTGGAGCCAAACTGCTGATGTGCTCCTGAAGGGATATATGCAGGGGGTTTTGGCTTCCATGAAAGGTTTGGATGATTCCTCCAATTGGGGTTATAGGTGTTGCCTGTGGGTATTGTGGGTGTACGGCTCAAGACATGGGCATGCTCTTGGCAGTGCTGCATGGAGGCGCTATTTGGTAGCGATCAAACAAAACATTTGGCCGAGATCTTTGCGACAACTCTCATAGCTTGCACTTCATGCGTGATTTCTCATTTCGGCTCCTCTAACCTTAGATTAGTAATCCAGTTTTGCTTTCATCTCCATATCTTGAAAAAATTATAAATGCCTCCACTTTGGTGGGTCGATAAACTATTTAAACTTCGCTTGGATTCGGTTCATCGAGCCTTGTTCGACCGTGAAGTCCATAGCTTCTATCACGGGTTTTAGCAGAAAGTCACCTCCACATGGTTTCTAGCGAGTTGCTTCATGGCGGCGAGACATACCATCGTAAAATGATTCACTAGCATCCACATTGTGAAAACCATGGGTGTGGCATTGCATTTGATGGTCTCCATGAACTCTCCGACATTAAAATTTCTCCATTATCGCCGGCCGAGTAAGTGTAGATGCGCTCTTCGTGTTGGTCTTGGTTGTACTGAAGAATTTCTTCAAAAATTCAGCTTGAAGATCGACCCAATTTCTAATCGTTCTCGGCCTCAGTGAATTGAGCCATATTTTGGCTTTGTCCTTGAGGGTTAACGGGAATGCCTTCAACTTCAACAATTCCATATCGGTTATACCTTCCTTAAAAGTTATGCATACTTCCTCAAAATCAGAATGTAGCAGTATGGATTTTCATTCTCCATACCATGAAATGTGGGAAGCGGGGCTGATAAGTCTGATTAACACCTCCTCTCAGGCGAGTGGATTAATGCAGAGGCCTCACTCTGGGAGGGTGTATGTGGTCCCTCATTGATACGTATCTTTGTTGGATTCTTTGGAGTGCCTTCTTGACCTAGCTGTTCCTCAAGTAGAGGATCAGTCCTTTGTGCTGCGATTTCCACGGCCTTAGCTCAAGTGATTTTGACTCTTTTGCAAATCACGATATCCATATCCCGGTGATGCATGGCTTTGTAACACAAAATGAGACAAAGCGAAAGAACCTGAGCAAGGCTTGCAAAGGATGGGAGTGTTAGCTAAATAACAATGAAATTTGTGAAAATAAAAAGCGGCCTGTGAGAGCTGGCAGTAAAAAAAAACTTAAAGTCTTACAAAGCGAGAAATTCAAAAGGGTTAAAAAGGTCGCAACCGCGCCAATGAGGATTACAGTACATGTATCAACTCATCGTAGTTTGGCGCATCCCGACAACGGCGCCATTGGTCGTTACCCACGGTAAATTGATTCCGAATCAACAAAGGTTTGTTTCTCTTTCTCTCACTATAGTAGTCAATCTCTTTACTTGACATAGCGGTCTAGGGTCGAACACGGGGATGGGTTTTCATCCCACAAATGATTCGTATCATGATTCAAAATGGTGAGACTTTCATTTAGACTTTTGGATTTGGGTAAAAACAGGGGAGATTTGTTGTTCACTGGGTAACTAAAACAGTTTAAATTAAAGTGTGAAATGGTGACCTTGAAGGCTTGGGTCACTAGCTTGATAAAATGAGGTTATAAAGGTGTCCTCGGGCTATTTCCTCGCATTAGGGCAAATAACTTATAGTCATAGCCAAAACCGGATCTTTGTTTGGCTTTAAAAACTAACCCTTAAAACACTCCTATTTGAGTCAAAACATGTACTAAGCATCTAATGTTCCAGCAGTTTGAAAACATAGCATTTAACCTCATTACAGAACAACATTAGTGACATCTAAAGAATGTCAATGCATCTACCCTAAAGTCACATTGAACCTAACTATGACATTATTAAACTAAAAAGAAACACATTAAATGGCATTAAACCCTAGTTTGAAAAGTTTGGAATAATAAATGCGTCTTTGTTTCATTTAAAATGAGGACCACACCAGTACCATTTAACCAACCAAGCAACCCTCCTCTTCCAAGGTTTTGGAGGCTTG
Source organism: Tetrastigma voinierianum (assembly GCA_016808115.1). Lineage (NCBI taxonomy): Eukaryota > Viridiplantae > Streptophyta > Magnoliopsida > Vitales > Vitaceae > Tetrastigma > Tetrastigma voinierianum. The sequence continues at coordinate 10,676 of JAEQBH010009208.1, forward strand.
AAACATCCCTTGAGTTGTCATCCTCAAAGGTGGTGTTTAGCGGCGAAAATGAGAGAAGAAGAGAGAAGAAAGCGCAAACCTAAAACAAAGGCTGCGTGAATGAATGCTTGAATGAAAAGTTAGGATTCTGAAGTTATAAGGTGGCTTATATAGCCGCAAAGAATAAATAAATGCAAAGAATATACGAATTGATGGACAGACGGAATTACACAACGGTAGTTGGATAAAGCAGAAGTTAAATTTCGCTGTAGTGATTTAAATCATAAATGTGAGGCATAGCGAAAATTCAAGTACACATGTACGATGAGTTTTTAGCTATGATAAGAATTTTTAATATGATAGAAATTTACTTCATCATAGCGGCATTGCATAGCGAAATTCAGGGATGCGAATTTTAAGCTATGGTTGCGGTGGCAATCTATGAAATTTTCACAATGCATAGAAAATCCTCTAATCTCTGCATCCTCCGCATTCAATTGACCTCCGTTTCTTCAATTCCATGACATTTCTTCAACCAAACGGTGAAATTAAAGAATTCATATGAACATAGCATAAATGCGGCGCGATCTCGAGCTTGACTTGAAATGATGGGCAGAGGCTCTGAAGCTTACGCAAAATTACGAAAACACACTGAAACAAAATGGTGAGTACTAAATGGTTCTTATATCAATCGGCTTAGATTCATGATTAGTATGCATAAAAGCACTAAACCTATCTTAAATAGGACTCGAAATATATACGGAACTAATCGGTGTTCCTACGGTGTTCACGATCATAGAGCTGTTATATTTTCACTCGAGAAAGAGCTTAACTTAAGGCGACCTTGGTGGTTGGAGTTGATAAGAAGTACCATCAGGAAGGCCAATGTAGTGGCCGATGCTTTAAATAGAAACGAAAGGTTCTTATGCCCCATCGTGGAATGTTATCTCATTGTTGATAGAGTTGAGATCTTTAGGGTTGAGTTATGAGTAGTACGATCTGAGACCTATTGGCATCCTTTATAATTAATCCCTATCTTCCTCAGTGATTAGATCAGAAGGTCGACGGAGTTTGAGGAGATGTGATTAAGTTGAGGACGGAGAGATTGAGGTGGTAGGAGAGCAGTTCAGATGAAGATGATGGTGTAATAGTTAAGAGAAATTCGAATGTCATTATTACTGAAATAGGTGAACTAAAAGGGAAATCATGGAAGAAATACTCTTGACTCATGTCTGTAACTTTCAATGTATCATCGCACAAGGAGCATTATTGGTTGAAGGGCGTGAAGAAGGAAATTGATTTCGTATCCGGATGCTAACACAATCGGTAGGTGAAGCGAGCACGGAAGCTCGCGGGGAAGATCTGACCTTCGATTCCTGTATGGAAGTGGGATACAAGATTACTATGGATTTTGTTATTGAGCTTTTAAGGCTTCAGACGACAGATACCACTATGGTGATAAGTGGATGAACAAAACGAAATCATGCGTTTTCATCTGAATTGCAGTGAAGACTACGTTAGACCAGAGTTATTTGATTATGTGGAGGAGATAGTTAGATTTCCTATTTCGATAGTCTTAGAGCGAGACCCCAGATTCACATCCAGATTTTGGTCGGTTCTGAGGATGCCATGGGGACTTCGATTGCGCTGCCAACCATCTCAGTTGAGTGGTCGGTCGAGAGAGAGAACTATTCGGTCGCAGAGGATATGCTTTCGAGCATGCGTGATAGAGTTTAAAGGAAGTTTGGGATGCGCATTTATCTCTCGGTGATTCCTTTGCAACTAGCCGATTATCGATCCGGCATAGAGCATGGCTCCGTTTGTTGTATGCTTGATGTGTGCCTCCATCTTGGGATGAAGTAGGTGAGAGGAAGCGATGGCTAAGTTATTTATATTGCCAAGATGAATCTGATTATCCCAGTGAGCTCAAGCGTTCAGAGATGAGCAGAAAAATTATCTTGGAATCGCATTATAAGATCAGGTTGTTTAGGTGAAGCGAGCAGTCTCTCAAGTTTCTGGAAGATGTCTCAGTTGGAAGGCCTTGGAAGGCGGGAGGCAGATAGATAGAGACCATATGAGATTATTATAAATTGGACATTCTTCTGATTCAATTCTCAGGTGTCTAAGGTTCACTAATGTGTTTCATGTATCCATTCTCCGCAAGTACATTCCATATCCCTCCCATGTACTCGGAGATTAGCGCATTGAGCTAAGGATAATTTGACTATAAGGCGGCAATCACGGATAGTAGATCGCGAGAGAAGCAGATTTGGAATAGGTCATTCCTTTAGTCAAAGTTTTATGGGAATCATGGGATTAAAGAAGAAGACTCTACGTGAAGAGTGGAAACAAAATGAGTCAGTATCTCCAGTTGTTTTCGAAGTTAAGGTGTATCCTCTTTATGTTAGTTTTGTTCATTTCGAGGGCCGGAAATGTTACAAGGAGGATTTGTAATGCAGTAAGGAGATATGGTATCATTCTTCAACCCAGTAAGTCGCATATATGCGCAGGGCTCCATAAACCCACTCTGAATCTGGATAACGAAGCAGTTTCTTTTTGTTAACACACACCTTATTACACACACATACATATTTACATTCCATTACCACCAATTCGTCTCGAAATCTAGTAACCGAGAAAAGTTTAGGTAGTGCACGAGACCGATCGAGAATATTTTACGCAATTTATCGTGATAAAGTTACTTGTGGCTTGGGGGTAGAGATTTTAAAAATCACGAGTCGGAAATAAGCTGGAGTTAAGTTAGTTAAAATAAATTCAGAGCTGAAAAAATAAAAATTTTAGAACCCAAAAAACGGACCCGTATGAGAGTAATATAAACTAGGTATCGAATAATAATAATAATAATAATAATTAAAAAAGATAAAAATAAAGGGACGGACGAACAAAGGCAATATTAGTTGAGAGAGTTTTTTTTCTCCTTTTTAAGATTTACGAAAATTGGACTATAGATTTCATCAGCGGCGAAATTAAAGTTGGTCTATGATATTCTTATGTTGCAAAAACTTAGCGTTTATTATTCAAGTGAAGAATTTTCATATTGATTCTTTTTAGCCTAAACAATGTAATGACTAAAATTTTCTTCTGAGCCATGAAAAGTGGTAACCGGTTCCAAAGTGCAGGTGGTTATGTTTAAATTTTGGAATTTGTGTTCGTAGGTCAGTGATTGGAATTGATTTCGGATAGTTCAGGGTTGAAATTTCAGATTTTATTTGGACAGTCCGAACATAAATTTCAGAAATATTTTTGGGTGTTTTTAGACTCTATGGGAAGTCCCTTGAGTCTTGAATTTAACCATATGTTTGTCAATAGCATTTGGTGCCTACATAATTTCTGAAAAAATTTAATTGTAGCACCAAGTGTGTAAATTGCTTGGTTGTGATGACATGTGTGGTCTAATACGTGAGATAGCATAGGGTCGTTTGAAAAAGTTGCTCACCAGGATGGTTTTATGAGACATTCATGTGTAGGGGCATTTTGGTCAATTTCATCTCATATTATAGTCATCTGTCGAATGTATTACTTGCGTAAAGTTTGTTAGAATCGAGTTCGTTTAAATATAGTCATTTAGTAACATGTTTTATGGTTGAAAACGTTGGATTGAGGGCATTTCGTAATTTGTATGAATTATGTGGCGATTTGAGCATACGGCGATCATCTAGCGTGCTTGACAAGAATTGAAAGGTGAGTACTCAAAATCGTTTCAGCGAAGTGTTTAAATTCTAGTTTGTAAAAAGTCTTTGAAAATATAATGTAATTAGTAAAACATTTTTTTTACCTCCAGCTTGTTGTTATACTTCATTGAAAATTTGATTCGATCTTAGAAAGCGGTTGCTTTGGTTTAGCCAAAACACGAGATGGCACAACTTAGTTTCCGGTCAAATGTATCTCGGATTGTGCGTAAGGTTATAGGACGTTATATTGTATATTGCGGTCGACAATTGGGGGTTAGATATAGTATATTTATATATTGAGTAAGCCTCACACATTCGAGGTATATAAATAGTTGGCGCCTTGACATAGTACGTAGGTGATGAGGTGTTGGTTAGGGATTCCCAGTAGTGGCATTTTAGTTTCGAGGTTGGTATGCTTATAGAGATCAGGTCGTGTTCAGGACCATATTAGATGGCGCGATATTAAGGTTCCTCACAGGTGCGGGTTAGGATTAGTGGCATCACGTGCGAGTATTTCATAAATGAAAAAGTGCGTTGGTTTAGTATGATTCTGATCTCTTGCTTTCGAGATATTAACCGCCCACTATTTTGAATAATTTTAAATTGGTGTTTTCATACTTCGGTTTTATCGCCATGATTTCTATTAGGTACATGTCTGATTTTCGTATTGGGAGTCATCGTGAGCTCAACAGTTGAAGCATAGTACTGGTGAGCCGTTTGGCTCACGGTTTAATTTTAAATAATTTTTTTAGGTGCAGTGCGAGAAGCTAAAGACCTCGGGATCCTCGATCTGAGCAATGTTGTATTATATATAAGATAAGGTGTAATGTAAGCGTAGTAAAGATAAATGTGTTGTTTTATATGTAAATTCTTTTATGAAATATGCATGCATGGTTTGAAAAAAACGGGTTGCGATGAAATTATGTTAGATTGATTCTTTATCTTATATTTTGATGAGGACAGGAGTCCTTTGGTTGTAGTTGGATTTGTTGGAAAATATTGGGAGTGTATTTTTTGCTGTGCTTGATTTTTGTATTTCGGGCTTGACGCAATGCGGCCGTTATCTTTGCCGGATTTTACGTTAAATCTAAGGTGTGATTTTAATAGAAAAGTGAAAAATTTATAAACAGTGCTAGAAACGGGTTTAAGTGATTTTAACGGCTTGGATTTCGCAATGGCAGTCGGTCGGCGAGCGTGGGAGGTTCACTGTTGAGATTCTTAGACGAATTCCACTGTCAATGGAAGGGTGTCTGCCAGCTGGGAATGGAGTGTGGACTCGCTTGAAATCCCACTTGGCTGATGACACGAAATTTAGACAAAGAGATTAAAAGAGAAGCGTGGTACACCGATTTGAGATCTTTTAAGTGGAAGTTGGTGTTCGACTCGAAGAGGAAGCAGATGGTGCGTCGTGAAGTAAATCAAATTTGGAGTAGAGCGTTTTGTTCCCCATTGATTCTTTGCTATTTTGGGGCGATTTGGTGTTGATTTATTCTTGATTTAGTCTTTAATTTAGAAGGCGATTTGTTGCTTATTTGATCTGATTCTTTGTTGATTCCTTTGTTTGATTACCAAGTCTTGTTCTATAAATTATCTAGTTTCCTTTTGTTGTGGATGTATAGGGTGTGAATAGTTTAGGAATACAAGTTAGTGTCCTTTCTTGTGTTGGCCGAATATTTTCTTTCCTTTGTGGCCGAATTTTGTTTTGTTCTTCATATTTTTTGGCCTATTTATAGGCGTGTTATCCCTGTTTTCTAGAGATTATGTTTAATAGGTAGAGAGTTAAATTTACTCTTTGGGTTGCGAAAAACATGGCTTTTATCGATTAATGCAATGGCGTTAAATGAATACTTATTAATCGGATCTAATCGGCTGATTGTGGCGTTCTCGCATGTTGAGGTTATTAACATTATAAGCGACGAGTCGAGTCAGTCAAATTACGTAGAAGAATCGGGGATTAGGTTTTCGAGATTAATTTGATCACGAGTCTTATCATAAATTGGCATGGTTCATATAAAAAAGCTTGTAAGAAAAATATGTAAACAATTTAGTATCTATGTAGAACATAACAGATGTTTCAAAAAAGACAGTTACAACTTTACAAAATACATGTAACTGATTTAAAGAGTTTTATGCAAATATGGTATAGACAAATAGTTCAAGGATGAAAATCGAGTTATTTGAGACCGGATGAATTGACAAGACGAATAATAAGTTTTCAAATACGAGATATCGATCCTAGTGACCGTGGACACATTTACCAAATTAACACGTTTAAAGGAATCGATATTAGACTTAATAGATTTTTAATATTCCACGTGAGGATTAGTAACTAGGACCTTTAGAAAGTCCATTCTATAAGATTTCTTAGAGATAAAATAAAAATATAGGGATGCTTTGCCCTATCTACACGAAAAATACATGGCATATATAAATACAAATATTTAGGGCATCCTCCGAAGAGAATAAGGACAACATAGAAGAGATAATATGCATAATTGTTTTTTTGGGTTTATATATATGTCTACTTTGTTTCAATTTTTATCCCAGATCTAGATCGCCCCATACTTTTATTTGATAATTTCAATGATATCACTATCGTTAAAAAATGACAAACGCGCGATAAACATTTCATACGATGTAGAATTTTAATCGATTGTGACACTAACGAATGCGCAAGTGGCTAGAAAATGAGAACGTGAAAATATCTTGAGATCCAAAAAAAAGTTAAAAAATAAAGTGGGATATATAAAGAAAACTCAGACATTTATACACTTTATCCTGAACATAGAAGATTAATATTGGGTTTCCATAACCTAGCTTAGATATAGAGAAAACAGTTGGGAGAGACAAAAATGGGGCATGGCCTTCGAGATGTGGGAGCTGGGATTCCGCAGATGAAGCGTTGCGCAACTCATCACTGAATAAAGACAGTAAGGGACAGTGTCATACATGCACACAGTGGAGCTAGTTGCAAGAATTTAATTCCCATGACACAGAACTGATCAGGAACACCAATAAAAGTCATAATCAAGACACAAAAGGAGAAAGGGATCGAAAGGGAAAGGGAAAGGGAAAGGGAAAAGGAGAGGGTAAATAGCTTTTGCCAATGGGTGGTAGCAGGTGCCCCACTCACAATTTCTTTTAAAAATTTATTTTTCCTTATGTTGAAGAGACTCAAACGAGTAAGGTTATCCTTTCTTTAAAAATCCATCCGTACTTTACCATTATGTTACGGCTCTCGTTTATTTATTTTTTATATATATTCATTTCATTGTGATTGAAATCTCTCAAATTCATATTTAATATTAATTAACATAAAGAATATTTTATAAGATAATTCATAGTTATTATATTATTGTAATATTATGTTTTCTTATAGTATAAGAAAAGTTTTTAGGGATATTCGTATAAATATTATAGGTTATGAGGAGAAAAAGTTATTAGAGAGATTTGATATATGTAGAAATGTAAGAGTTTTATAAGATATTCTCTCAATATTATGAGCATCATAGGGTTTATGATTTTATGATTTTCACTGTCGTCATATTTGATATTGTCTTTGTTTTAAATGCTGAGAATATTGGAAATGTCTCTCTTATTTGTAGATATAGGCGTAATTGGTGAAACGCATTCATATATTATATTTTATATTGATTTTGTATCTTTATGTTCTTGAATTGATATTCTTACTGCGTTAAAACTTCACTTTGATTTATAACAATTTTATTCTCGTAATTTTGTCTCAATTTGAATTTAATTTCTAGAGCTACTTAATATTATCACGACTCAACTCTTAGTGTACATTAAACATACATTAGCATTAATTTATTATTATTTGCTAAACTTATCCCTAATAAATATACCCCAGTGAAACCAAATCAGCTCTACCTAAACACTGTTGTTAAGGAGTAATGATTTTTGAGGTTAAAAGTGTAGATGGCTAAATAGTGACAGATTACCCAGCAGATGGATCCCAGCATCCCTTACTCTATTAGGTTATGCACCAAAATATCATTCTTTTATGATCAGGACACATGATTGTTATCTTATAGAAAATCAGCAGAACTATGAATTATTTAGCCAAGAGGAATTGATATTATAGATTCAGGAATTTGACAATCAAATTCCCAAAGATATTGCATATATAAGCTTTGAAGATTATTAAGGGTCTCTATCAATCATTTATAAGTTTGAATTTTATGTTTTCTTTCATAAAAAATGAAAAGAAAGTTTTAAAGGAATAGCATGGGCAGGAAGACCATAATAAGAGTGTGGGCAGATGTTTATCAGAAATGGAAAGTGTTGAGGGTACTGTGTTGTCCAAGTGAACACTACATACCCATCACCCCATTTGGCATTTGCTAAGTAAGGCTTCTCATTCTCATCCATTAGCCCAATTGCATGCAATAACTCATACTCTCATATACATGGTGGTGCTGAAATGCTGAATGCTGAATGCTGAATGCTGAATGCTGATGGTCCCCTGCCCCTGCCACTTGTGACCAACAATGAGCCCATGAATGGCCAACATCATAATCTCATCTTTACTCATGATGCCTCACCCACTGATGAGTCCACCTGTCCACCTGATATACCCGTTGGAATCATCTCCTAATAATGGGGGTAACATTTAATGATGTAGCATTAGGATCTCTATCTCACATACTCTGCAGCTGCTACGGTGGGGTCCCCCTAAACATTCATGAATGAGAGATCAAGGAGCATAACCCTGTTTTCATTAAAGAAACTGTGGGGTTTTGCCCGGATGGTCCATGTTGACAAGGACTTCCAAGATATAATCAAGTAGTACAATTATGAAGGAACTTTAACTTACTCTATTCTATTGTACAATACCCTGATGGGTAGTTGAATTGGTGTAACGTACCGGGTAGGTTATCCAACGATAACTAATTCAAGTTCTCTTAAGTAATTAATCAGAATTTGTTGATTGACTAATTTTAGAATCCCATGGTTTGAAATAAAGATGCATATAAACAGACTGGAAAACCTTCCACTATTACAAGGTTTAGGGAGTATGGCCCCTCAGGCAGAGGCCATTGTAGAGAGTGGTCCATGCAGAAGGTGGGTTTTCCACCATTGAACATATTCTGAATATTATTAAAAGGGCCATGCATGACAAGGATTGAAGCTTCCATGCATGGGATTTGGACATCAGCCTCTCCACAACACCACAGGCTTAGCCTAAACCATTAAAGTTAAGCAGACTTTTTTTCTAAATTTTATTTCAGAGATTTGTGTGGGAGAGAAGACAAAACAGATAAAGATTTTTTTTCTTCTCTTTTTACTTTCCAAACCTTGACTGGAATCCAAAATTTTGACCTCCATGGTTGGTCCATTTAAGGGAAGAAATGTTATGAAAGGCTATACATATATATATATATATATATATATATATATATATATATATATATATATATATATATATATATACCTGGGCACCTAATTAAAGCTAGAGCCTAGAGGTGAATATTGAAGCCATTAAGCGAGACTATCTGCAAGGAGGCATGTTACGAAAGTTTATTATACTGCAAGTAGGTAAATTTTTCATTTTCTTTCACTTACGCTGTATGGAATGGATTAAGTAGTCTTAAGCATTACTTGTCGGACTTAAGTATTAAAGATTGGTCAGCGTATGGGATCTTAGCGCTCGAATCGCTATAAACGTATCTGTAAGAATTCTGGCGATATAATCTATAAGTGGATGAAATTTAAAAAAATGAATGTAATTAGATGCGTTATGTGTAAATATTAGACATTGATTATCTTATTTCATTTGGACAGTTCAAGCCACAGTCAGTCCATGGAAGAGCACAATACCACCCACATTTATGTGCATTCTCCATCAACTTCTCTCTTTCTATTATTAAGTCAATAATTCAAAGAATGTGAACAAATATTAATAAATTGGACAATTGTTTTTTGTAGAAATCTAGGAGGTTATCGTTTGGTTTCAAAAAAAAATGCAAGGAAACACACAAGAAAAAGAAAATAAGAAAAAGAAAGAAATTGAAAAAAAGAACAAAACAAATCGATAAATTATTTTATATACTACCATAAACTCATCTTATTTATTTGTCTTCAACTATATATAGAAAAATTAATGATTTTAAAATATATATATTTGTAGTTAATTTTAATCATATTACATTTTCTTTCATATTTTCTCATAACGAAATAAGATAAAAAAAATGATAATAATTCAATCATATATATTGTGTCCTATCCCACTAATCAAAGCAACCATACCTTAAAGGAATGAAAACATTTTTAATATGTCCTGTAACTAAGATGAGAGATTAAACGATTTCTCATTCTATTTAATAATAAACAAAGAGTGTGATTGCAACATTGTGATTTCAAGTTAACAAATTTGAGATATCTATTTAAGAATTTAACCCAAATGGTAAAAATGTGGGAAAGAGATATGAGAGATGCAAGTTTAAATCCTTTTAAGAATATGTTAACTTTTTATATCAAATTATAGTATTTTGTTCTTAAAATTATTCGAGTCAAGGTTCATCTGTTTTCCATTCCACCATTTTACCATTTAGGTTAAGCCTTAAGGACATATATAATTAAGATTGGCTGAACATTTCCTCTACATATATATATATATATATATATATATATATATATATATAATTGGTTATTTTTTATTAATTTTTTAAAAAAAATTTGCCTTTCATTTTTCTTAAATTTTATGGGAATCAAATATGACCTTGAAGTTCAGCATAACATTGAAAGTCTTTTCTTTATTATTCTCACAGTAGCTGACTTTTGGATTCAAACTTCAAAGTGATGAGTTAAAATTCCCTAACTGCTATGCTTTTAGGTTTCGACTTTTCTTACCCCCCAAGATAACCCTATCATCAATCATAAAAAAAAAAAAAAAATATATGCTATATATATACCATATATATATATATATATATATATATATATATATATATATATAATTGATTTATTTTCTTAATTTTGTAGATTAATCTGATGCCTTGAAGTTCAAAACATAACATGGAAAGTCTTTTCTTTATTATTCCTCACAGTAGCTGACTTTAGTTCAAACTTCCAAGTGATGAATTAAAATTCCCAACCGCACTATATGCTTTTAGGTTTCGACTTTTCTTACCCTATCATCAATCATAGCAACAGATCCACCAAATATGTCAAAAAAAAAAAAAAAAAAGAAAGAGAGGAAAGCCCATTATAGGTTTGATTTTTTGGACATAAGCAGAATTTTCCGGTCATCATCATCATGTATTTATTTGTGACATGTGACTTCGCATTGAGGTTAGAAAGATTCAGCAAATGCAGCACAGCAGGCATTTATTTTCATGCATGTCTAACATTGGGAGGAATTGCTGGAAATAACGTATTGAGGGTTCGCGCGATTCGTCTGATATATTTAAAGTGTAGAGATATTTTTATAATTTGAGTAAGTACTCGGTTATTATAAATACCCTCACCAATTTCAAATATTGAAAGTTTCCAAGCGTTAAAGTGGATATGGCGTCTGAGAGCGCGCATAAACTCGTGTATTAGCCTTTGTTTTTCTTCTCCCAGATTAACATCATGTTGTTGCCGGTCGGCAACTAGTATCGGAGGCGTAAACTACGATGGGCTGCGTCTCGCAATGAGCATAGTGGAAGTTCGTGGATCAGGCTTGGATTATGGTAGGAGGTTAAAGATGTGTTGTCACGGCAAAGGTTAGGTAAAGGTGTTAGTGGAAAACAACTTTGAATGAATGAGATATCACAATTTGAAGGATTCGAAAACAAAGACTCACGTCCATTTGTCGATTATGGCGCTGACCAGTCAGTTGACGGCGTCGACTGCGAAATATTGAGGTGTGGATGATCGATGTTCATCTTTGAGTCAGTCATTCCACGGACTCGTTTTTATCATTTCTTACAAACCTCCGACTTCCCATATTGTTATCAAAGAGTTTGATGCTCTGACTCTTTTACAAACCAAATATCTATCAAAATAGATTGTCCATTATATTTTACAAACATAGTGTTAGTGCTTGGCCGTATATGCCCAGCCTCAAGGCCTCGAAGGAGCTCAGTCCTCAGTAATACTTGAAGGTGATCCCGGCGGGGTGAGCAAAGCCTAAATGAATGTATCTACTACGAACACTGCCGGCAAATCATTAATGCGATTACCACGATCACTTTATCAGCGCACCTGTCATAGATAAGATCACGACCACGATCATGGCCGATTAAGGTCATCTTTGATTCCTGCCGCATATGCGAAATTCTTGAAAAAGCGATCATCGGATTTCGTGCGACCTTTTCAACAAAATATTTTGTTTTATTTGTTTTATTAGACCAGATCTTGAGAGATATAGTATGGGCGATCTGATCAGTCCTTTAGTGGTCTCGAAATCTGTGGACAATCTACAAATCATTTGCATTCTTGATGCTATGAACCCCGAAACCGAGGTGATCATTTCCATGCACATGTCATGTGATGCCACGTCACTCGTAATCTGAAGTATGTCCGTATCATTCATACTACATGTCGCTCTGATCGCATCGACCTCATCAGCCATGATATATTAAATTTTGATCTGTTATGTTTGTACTTTCAAAGTGTTTCCTTTTTATCCCCACCTCTGTTGCGCTTCCTGCCTTTCATTAATATACCACTAATGTTCATGCCTTCTCATCCAAGCCATACCAGCCTTGGAAAAATCTAGACTTGATTCAGAATTCTGGCACGTAATAATACACAAAATTCAACATAATTTCTTACTCAAACCCTTCTGACCCAAGGCAATTGGTCTGGCAGTTCAAAAGCAGGAAGTTAGAGCTTCATAAGGATCGTTCCTCGGTTATACATGACCCGACCCACTACTTAGCCATCGTTTGATGACTTTGCTCTTATGAATTTAGACTCGCGAAGCTTGTAGTCAAAGAAACAGCATAAATCGGTCGAATGAGAAAGTTATGATCGTTTGAGATTAGTATTGCCGGTCGCAGGAGTGGTGCGGAAGTCGGGCGCTACCAGTTTCCATTACGCCTATTTGCTCTGGGATTCAGGGATCTTCTTTAGGCCTTGATGGTCTGGGAACTCATATCTCGGTCCATATGGCCGTCCCACGATCGAAAACAAAGCTACCGCATTAAAATAATTTGCTCAGTGGCAGGAAATCGTATGCCCTTACGACCCCTAAGCATGAAATGGCGAATACAAGGAGGGAAACCTACCTCTTGGGAAGCCCGGTGAAACCCACCAGCTTTTGGTACCCTCGTGTAAGCTGTCATCGTGTAGACGAACTTTGCTTCGGTCGTCAGACAGAAAATGGAGGGATGGTCGGGTCCTCCTCCACTCTCCTCATTTTCCTTTTCTTTCTTTTCTCTCTTTTCTTTCCTTTTCTTTTCTCTCCTTCCTTTCCTTTCCGTTCTTCTCCTCCTTTGTGAACTGATCACATTTTTCTTTTTTTAGAATTCTTTCTCTTCTTTTTTCTTCTTCCCCCCCTCTATCGAACTGATTTTTTTTCCTTCCCACTTAAATTGGTGTTACTTTGTTTTGTGGTGTGACACATGGCTTCCATGTGTCACCCACACTCCATTCATGCCTGACATCTAGGTGATATGTCACCCGTGCACTAAACAAATTGCTTTGCTTCCGCACTGTAGTTCTTCGAGTGCCATGTGGCATGCCGTATCTATAATCATTAGTCCGTTTGACGTCGATGAAATTGACCCATACCGAGAAATCGACATTCAGTCGATTAACTAGATTTAGTAGGCGAATTAATGATGGGTCGTTTAAATGCGTTGAGTTTGTTTTACGACTGTCTTTATGTAGTGACAATTAGATTTAGTGAAAAATTGAAATTTATCCGAGTTTCTGTCGAGGATGTATGACCTATGAGGTGATGCTTTTATGTCATGGATGAGGAATCTTGACAACAATCTGGTTGAAATCGATGGTCGATACATGTCAGGTCATTGGCAGAACAATATTCCTTAAGGAAAAGTTGTATAGTCCTAAAGATGCGTGAGGTTGCGTGGCTAGATCAGCCACTATAGCGTTTAATCGGATCATTAGTGATGCAGATTGGAGATAATGTGAAGTTCGAAGAGGAAGAAATGACATTGATTTTCTTTAGATTCTCTACCACTTGAGTCCCACGACAATCACAGTTACCACTCGTGTAGGCGAAGAAACCACAAATTAGAGGAGATCATAGGTGCTCTCTTATTCTTTAGTAGGAAGAAAACCGGGTGATGGGAGTTCATGGGTAAAAGGGCTTGTGGCTAAGAATTATGAGACGTAGGAGAAACAGAATCTCAAAGTAAGTCAGTGAAGCAAATCTTGATCCAGGCAAAAGGGAGAAGGAAGGATATTCAATGTACAAGTAGAGGCAAAGGCACATAAAAGCGAGAATGCTCTAGGAATGGAAGAACACGAGAGAAAATAGAGAGGTTCATCAAAAATCTGCGAATGTAACTAGAAGGAAGGAAACTTAGAAGCGGTGATGGTGATAGCTTTCAGTTTCTCAAAATGCAGATCATTTAAAGTTCTTGGATTATGGATTCAACATGTTCTTATCTATGCCATTTTACGATGAATTAGTTTGATAACTACAGGTTGATGAGTCACAGTTCATTTTGATGGAGTAATGATGCTTCATGCGGGGTTGTTGGAATAGGGGAATATCAGTTAAGATACTTTTGATGAGGTGTCATTAGAATGTTACATGTGAATCTTATGGCAGGAAAATCTGATTTCATTGGGAACTCTACTCAAAGGTAATGGTTTTAATTATGAATGCGCGATGGAGTAATTAAGGTAGAAAGATTATCTTGTAGCAGTATTGAAAGGGGTTAAAAGTTGGCTTAAAGGAAAATCTACAAGCGATAGAGTACATAATTATAGGTGGAGCTACAATCGTATAGAGGCACAAAGTTAGGCAAATGCAACCTTGTGGCGTATGCAGTTGGGGCATATGGGTGAGGCGTGGAATGATGGACCTTCACATAGAAGAAAACTATTGAAGGTATCAAAGCATACCGGCAGGTTATGCAAATATTACTTGCATTTGGGAAACAAAATAAGGTGCGATTCGAGGCAATACAAAGACAAAGGGATTCTTGATTATGTTCCCATACATCGTTTAGGGGACTAGAATAAACAAACATCTTTGAGAAGCAATGTATATTTTGTGAGTTTCATTAATCCTTCCTCACAAAAATTTGAATTAATACATCATAGGGCTAAATCGAAACATTTTCCAAATTCAGTTGTGGGCCCGATGGAAAACAAATAGGAGGAAGATCAAATGCCTTAGGTCAGATAATGGTAGAAAGTACACAGACTCAAGATTCACAGAGTTGTGTAAGGGCATAGGATTAAGAGGCACTTCATGATCAAGAAAGACACCATCAAAATGGTGTAGCGAGGGAGGATGAATAGATCTATATTTGAAAGGCTCGGTGTATCATATTGGAATGAATGGCTAGAAAAGAAGCCTTTGCTTGGAAGGTGACCAAGGTATAGCCTCTACTTGATCGATAGATACCAAGGGGCAACATTATGAAAGTTAAGATGAGGTATGGATAGGTAATAAGGGTAGACTACTGGAAGTTAGTTGATAAGATATGGAGTCTATGCACATTCTTTGGAAGGGAGACTCCATCGAAGCTTGATGTTATGTCTAGATAATGCATTTTTCTGAGATATCAAAAAGAGGTAAAAGGATTCAAGTTGTAGATCAAAATGAATAAGTGATCAATAGAGATGTGATTTTTTTATGAGAAAGTCATGTTACAAAATACTTAAAAAGAAGAGAAGTAGGCTCCGGAAAATCATTATAGTGTTAAGTATGTGGTACATGTGGAGCTAGAGACTCATAATGCAAAGGATGATACTCAGGCCCCAAAGGAAGGCTAATCTGAAAAGATCAACAACCCTATAGCACCTTAGCCACAGATGAGACAAGCACACTATCAATTAAACACTAGGGTACATGGTTTTGAAGTTTGGTTTCTTATGCGTGATACTGTAGTAGGGATCTACTGCTAACTTTCGGGAGCGAGTACATGACGAGAGAAAGGAGGCTGGATGGAGTCTTATGGAGGAGGAGATAAATCTACGCATAGAGGGCAAACATGGGAGTTAATGGAACTTCCTAAAGGAAAGGTATAGAAATAGTCAAAGTTCAAAGAAGAAAGAGCGGTTTTTCGGAAAAGGAGGGTGAGAATTTGAGGCTCGCCACAGTAGCAAGGAATTTTACAAAGCATGAGTTGGCCCATGGTGATTTTCCCAGTGGTGGGGACATACCCCAATAAGACAATGTTGAGTTTGGTAAGCGTATTTTGATGGAGTTCGACGGATGGATGTAAGATAACTTTCGAAAGCATTTCATGATGAGTTAGAGGGGCGCATCTGCATGATACGGTCGAAGGGTTCACTCGACATGGAATGGGAACACTTGGTTTATAAATTAAAGAAATCCTATATGGATTAAACAGTTCTAAAGACAATAGTCTGAATGTTTGGCTTCTATATAATCTCAAGATTGGTTACAAAGATGTAAAATTATATTTGTTGTATTTTATGTGAAGAGTCTTGATGATGGATTTCATCTGTTGCCTATTACTTTATGATAGATGATATATTGGTGTATAAAAGTATAAATAAAGTCCTCGTGAAAATCTGTAAGCAAATTGTGTGTAACCCCCTTATATACCTTTTACGCCTTGTACTTTGCACCTTATATTATACGCGCCCTTACGCCCCTTCTCCTTACCCTTACCGCCTGCCACCTGCCCTTTGCCTGCCACTTTACTCTATACCACTGCTATACTGCCTGCTCTTCCTCTCTCCACCTGCTATGCCTCTTTATACCTGCACTGCTGCACACACTACTGCCGCTGCGCCGCGCCTTTGTATACAACTATGAAGTTCAGAGTCTGTGAATTTGGGAAGGCTGGGAGTTGTTTATCTCAGGGTAATATATTGGGGTGATTATTGGAGAGAGTTGACATGGAATCTGAAAACCGATAAGTACACTTACAGCCAAACCATTCCAGTTATCTCTCTGGCGATTACCCAGATAGATGATGTCTGAGACATGTCAAGGTCCATATACAAGTCTGATAGGGTGCTTGATCGTACTATAGGTTATCATGTACTGGTTATTGACACATGTTGTTAGTGCGGTAAACAAGTTTATCAGATGGCGGCTGATGGTGGGATGCGATAGTGGATCTTGAATCTGAGAGAGGACTATATTATGGCATCATGTTTAGTAAACGGTAGAGTGTTCCTTTAGTTGTGGGATATGTAGATGTGGATTATCTGAAGGATTTGGATGCAGAATAACAGAATTTCTACAAGTTACATATTTCACTCTACAGTGAAGATGGCCTATTCTGCGGGTTAGAGCATATGGTGGGATTGACGCGAGGAAGCGTATTATGGCTTACGAGATTGAGTGAGGAATTATTCTTGAGTGTATCGTCTGAGGAATGCGGCGTGCAGTGTGAGGATTTCAAGAGATCGGGGATTTAGTCTGCTTTCAATGAGTTATTGTAGAGATTAATGTTATGAATGCGATTAGATATGTTGACAAAGATTGTTACCACAAAAAAGTTCAAGGATTGCTTGGACTCGATTAATATCTACAGATATTAAATGGAGAGATGCCCTAACCTATTGCCACTAGATTGGAATCTTGACCGTGGTTAGTTTTCTTCAAAGGTGGATATTTGCAGGTGAAAGTTATTTATAACGTATGTGGCTCTATTGAGGGATAGAAGGTTGGGATTTGGCAGTAAAAATTAGGAACGAAGATATTTGTCTTGTGCATCATCTTATTAGGAGGTGAAATAACAAATTGAGGGTTGCCCCGTGGTGTAATTTTGATATATTTAGGATATATAAATTGTTTTTATAATTTAATTCATTCGAGTTATTATAAATGATGCGCTGTGTAACACTTATTTTGAAATAGTGAAAATTGTAGTCATTCACATGGATGAGCATCTTTATCTGACAAATTATAAATTCGATTATGTCTTGTTTTTATTATACGGATCTATCGTTATTACTGATTCTGATAGTATTTAAGGGTGAGAAATTAGATTAAGAAAAAAGTGAAAGTTATTCTAGCTACGCATGTAACTTTAAAAATGTCACCCTTTTAAACAAAATGTGAAGATAAATCTCTTATATGATAACTATGGATATTTTGTCCCATCCCACATTATACATCTCTCTCCTCGAGGGCATTTTTATTCAAAATGACATCTTTTTATATCTATTTTTCGATTTAAAAAAATAATTTACAATTAGTTTGGTTATCCATTTAAGCAAATATACCTTGAATTTTTTTTCCATATTTTAAGCATATGACCCAGATATTCTTCAATATACCCTTACGATTTAAATACCTTTTATATGACTGAAATATGACACATTACATGTAGATTGTTATATGACAGACTCCTCATAATACCATTATCTCATCAAATACAAAGAATATTATGTTATATCAGGAGTGATCAGAATATTTTATTTTTGGGCAAGAGAGAACATTCAAGCTATTAAGAAGTTAATAGTACGAAGCAGTAAACTTTTCTTCATCATTATAACATAGAAACTTCAAAGAAGACTGAAATCCACATGAGCAGCCCCTATCATTACCAAGAATAAAAATATTACATGTCTCACAACAGCAATATTTTTTTAAGAAAATATTTTTGAAACTGCATATTAATTAGGATAAATTTTTAATTTAAATTAGTGTAGTTTAATGATCTGACCAAGGTGAGCAATATTATAGTACAATCAAGAAGGACAACCGATACTTTAATACAAATCTGATGATCTGTATGAGAGAGAGAGAGAAGAGAGAGAGAGAGAGCAGCAAAGAAGTTTCCACAATATGGCTAATAAACAGCTAAGCTTTTCCCAATATTTTGTCACCATACAATCATGAAATCCAGCTAAGGTTGATGGAAAAAATGTCCACACCACCCTATGGAGGGATCTTATAAAACTCTCTCATTGGAGGGGGGGGTATATCATATATGATCAATGGGGAAGAGCTGTCTATCACTGTATAATCATATAACAACCAAAAGTTTTTGCATTATTTTGTCTCCACCATGTCTCCATCAATCAGAGGACTTATAGTATGTATAAAACAAAACACAACACAACACAACAAATGGATATCTTCTATATGGAAATGGAAACACTAAGTTTTACAAGGTCACATGGATATCTTATTTAACCTTGACAAAGGGTGGGTAGCTACTAGCTGTATGTGTCTATGTTGCTTTATTTTATTTGAGAAAGAAACAAGGAAGAGGAGCCTAGGAAGGATATGTGGATGTATATATCAAGGGAGAAGGAGACTTGGGGTGTATGTGACGTGAGGAAGGACACGGACTGGGAATCTACAGACTTGCTGTCCACTCACCCGTTTCTTTAACAGGGGAAAACATAACAGCCTCACTCTGCTACAATGTAATAACAGGGTATATATATATATATATATATATATATATATATATACTCTGCTCTTATATATATATATATATATATTTAATATAAGAAAATGATGTTTCTTATTAGTGGATGAATAGAGCAATCATGAATTCCACCTCTTATATCTGTCAGGAAAGCAGCCAAAAAAGCAGTGATCTCTGGCCAGGAAAAAATGTTATATACAAGAGCGGAAGGAATAAATAAAAAAATATTACAGAAATATGCTTTTGATTACCAGCGTAAATATCTTTGTTAGAGCTATTCCTTTTAACTTAAGACTAAAGAGCTATTCTAATTGTTAGACTTGTATTCTAATGATATGCAATCAATCCAAGAGAGGAAAAAGGGAAGGCATCTGATGCTACTATAACCTTATATAAAATCACAGAAGAAAAGAAACATCACAAAGGCAAAATGAAAATATCATCTTATACAGCCCCAGCATGGAGGAAGGTATATTTGTATTTAACACACACACTAAGGAAAAGGAAAATCATGTTATCTGATATGGCATAAGATAGAAATTGACAGAAAGAAGATAACAATATCATCGCTAATTATATCTTACAGATTGTGATTAGGAAATTCAGCTTAAAGTTTGCTTTGGAGGGGACTAAAAATATTACAGCAAAGGATGTGAAAATCAATGGCAATATCATATGTATTCTATCTTGTTAGTTTATTGCTGTTTTTGGGCTGGTGACTAGCAACAAGATGAGACCTGATTTGACAAAAACAAGAATCCATGGAGAAGTATCTTACAGATTGTGATAAGGAATTTGGCACTCAGGTTTAGTTTAAGTAGAAACATTGCAACAGAAAAAATGTCCCATTCAGAGCCGTCTACAAGATGTAAGAACATCTAGAAGGTAGAAATCTGGATGTGAAAAAGCAACATGCATTTATTTCAGAGATCTTTATCCAAGAATCATGCCATATTTCGACCACAACGATCACATATGTGAGCAGTTTTCTGAGAGACTCTGTCATGTTTTGCCTTCTGCATCTTTGGGTTCACATCAATTGTAACATCGAAAAGCATTGCAGAGCCTTCTTGCAGCTCATCCAAACTGAAAGATACAAACATTAGACTCTATAATACATAATCTTAAATATGAAGATTCTTAATTTGGGAATCAGGTAAGCCATTCCTCATTTTTACCAGCATTTGATTCAAGAGAAGAGGCAAACCTTTGGTTCATGGAACAGTATAGATTTACACAGCTTATTAACACATTTCAAGTTTAGAAAAATATGCAGTATTACTAATAATTTGACAATTAATATTAAAAGTAAGCATGTCATCATAAAAAAATTAGCAAGAAAGAGTAAAAAGAAAAGGGAAAAAGAAAAATCAAGAACAAAATTGAGTGCCAAAAGGCAATGAATTCTAGGGAAAAAAATTTGCATCCTTAATTTATGATCTTAAGATAAATTTTGGGGCTTATTTGCTACAGTATAGAAAGACATTGGGTAATATAGAGCAGGATGATCTCATTGATTTTTATGCTTAAAACATAAGTTGCATGCAGTTTGAGATTTTTCAGATTATTTCTCCAGTTCTGATACAATAATACAAACTGCATGAAATCAGATGAAGAAAACATAGAATTATTATTATGGTGGAGCAAAGCTTTACTGATGTACAGCAAGAGCTCCTACCGAAGGGTCAAAAGTGATCTGATAATTATGAATCAAGAGAAACTATAGACTCAGGGGACTACAACATTAGAAAGGAACTTCAGTCACCTTAAAAGAACCTCAATCAAATCCCAGAATGTAGAAATCTGATAATTTATAATCTTTCTGCTAACCCAAGTATCTAAGAAAATTAGTTTTTGCTAATAAACTCCATGCCTTATGAGAAAATGCCAGACACACTATTATAAATTCTCAGCATTAGATCTGAAAAAAGATATTAGGATAAGTTGGTAAAACATTTGCTAGGTTTTCTTGATACAGATAAAGGTAACGATGCAGATAGACCAAGCAAAGTCTAGGCACCCTGTTATTTGAATTTCTTTAACTAAACCCATTGGTTTACTAAAGTCAGGTCCATCTCAGAAGTTTATTAGACTCCCAACTTTCTTTTTGTAAGTTTTCATTAAAAGCTCAGAGTGTAATTAGTCTTCTTTTTTTCTTTTTTTTGGTGCAAATATGTTTATGTGGTACTGGTATAAGTAATATATTATAATTCTTGCATTCTGCTGGTTAGTTTTAAATTTAAGAAATAATAAAATATTTGCATATATTCATTGTAAGATCTAGAATAGTTTGCACTTTGTCAAGCCCCTTCTGCTCAGTGAAGGCAGGCTAACTCTCAAGCGAGCCCCAGCATTGGTCAGACACAAAATAAAACCCAAACTTGATCAATACAATGACCAAATCATGGGCCAGCCCACCCTTTGAATAATTAGTTCAATGCTGTCAATCAAGAGGCATAGCTATGGTTTTGATGTCAGAATCCTAACCTGTTGAATATACTATCAGATGTCTTAGATATGATCAACCATCCCTTTTCCTAAAAGGTTTCCAACAACTTTAAAAGAAAAAGAAGAAATACCACTTGCTTCATTTTTGTAATGAATTTATGTTAAACATTGTATTCAGTCTTCTTGTTCCATCAAGTCACAATCTAGGTATCATTTGGGAAATGCCAAAAACTGGTTAGCAGTATAGTATAATCTAAAATATCCATAGATGTTTTCTGCTTCTTGAGCAGCTCACAATCTAGTTAAGAAGTCTCTTTCTGGCTATCGTACATATATGGCAGGTATTCAGTGACATAAAAGAGTCGGCAATGAACATATTGTAGCCAGTTTTAGTGAAGAGCCGAACTATAGGGTTCATACAACATGTGAATCTTCTTTTACAGGGATGAGTTTTTCCAGTTGATACTACCAAAAGAAAGTTTTGTTATAATCAGGAAGCTATGAACAGAGAAAGATATTGTCACTACCTGACATTTCGAGAGCATAAACCTATTATCCACTTTAAAAACAAAGTAATGAAAAGAAACTCATTATCATTTGTTATTCGGGTTATGTGTTTATACTTTTAATATATGTACTGGAGTTAGAAGAATTTCAAAAGACTTGGTGTCAATATTTGTAATTCTGTATCTATTTTTTTTTTTGATAAGTATTTCTAGACATCATTTTATTTATTTTGATAAGCATTTCCCCAGCCATCATTTGTAAGAACTTCTGGATTTCCTCTGTTTTCTTTCTGCATTCTCTTTCACTTTCTTCTGTCACGTGACGAGGCATAAGGCTTATTTTTTCATATTTTGGACCCAAATAGGTTTCATATCCTCTCTACATCCCCTCCTTCAGAAATCACTAGGGCATTAACGGTTCCCTTTTCTTCTAAATAGCCGATGCAATGGGTGTTGTTATCACACATTAAAATGATAGAAAGAAATGACTGTCTTTGTCTTTTGTTCAGTGACAACCCTAATTTCTCGTTCTTTTCTGTCTTTTCTGAGGAGTAGGGCACATCAAGAGTGTTTCAAACCAGGAAATTCTAAGATCATATTTTTAGAGTTTCACTGAAGACAACCTTGTGTCTACAACCAACCATAGTGAAAAGATGTTGTGAAATGAGAGAAGAGAAAAGCTGCTATTGAATGAGTAAATTACTAGTATAGGGACACCTATATATACACATCAAGAAGCATAAAAGAAACAAATAAAGTACAAAAAGGAAGAAAATAATGTCTGAAAGGAAGGAGATAAACGAAGAATATCCTATGATTCTCGACATCCCCCCTCAGTTGGAGCATATAGGTCATATATGCAAACATTACAAATATACTAAATCCTTGGATATAGGCTGTGAAAATGTCTATTAGTTTGATATCGAGTTGTGAAACTAGTAGTCATACATCCTGAGGCAATCTTCTCTCCAAATGAAGTAATGGTCACTTTAATATGTTTGGTCTCCCATCGAGAAGGCGGGTTGGAGGCATATGTAGAAGTTTTGCTTAGTTTATCACACCCTGGCGTCATTTGTTCATCCTTTCCAAATCTTAGCTCGTGAAAAAGTTGTTTGAGCCATATGAGTTCATAAGTTGCTAAAGTCTTAAGCTGGAGATACTTGAGATTCAAACCAGGGCGACCCAACACATCCTATTTCTTAACTTCTGCTCTTACAGGATATTAAGTTAACATCGATAATACAATCATCTTGAAGTGGAGCGTACGTCTCTGAAGTGAGCTACCCGATCACATCATGATATCAACAATTTGGGCATATTGTGTTTTTGTGCACCACGGTCCAGGTGTTCTTGATCTGCGGGATCAACATCCCCGATGATTGTACATGGTGACTAGGGGCCGACTAACTGCATTCGAGGAAATGAAATGTACGAATGCAGTGATGGTCGGGTAGTTTGAAGCCTCCCTGTAGTCGTCGATATCATGATCTGTGAGAGCTACCAAGTAAACTTGACATTCGAATTACATGAGTCTGAGTTCTGATGCAGCATCTGCAGTTGCCCCAGTATATCTGAGACATACTTCCTTTGAACATAACACGAAATGGTGAGCTATCTCGATCCCCATAAAGTGAGTTTCCGTCCTTTTGTTTGACAATCTGGTTGAAAGAATGCGGTTTAAAGTTTAGAATCTTATCAGGATCGGCTATGCATAACAATGTCATCCACATGAACAATCAGATGGATGCACTGTCCAGACGAGGTATGATGATAGAAGACAGAGTGATCTAATGTACTTTGAGTCATGCGAAGAACTCTATACCACGGAATTAGCGACGGACAGCTCGAGGAGTGCTTTAAACGTATAAAGTGACATAACTTGCATACTAAACTAAGACTGCACGAGCAACAAATCAGTGGTTTGCTCCATATATATTCATTGGTCGTCATGGAGAAATGCATTCTTGATGTCGAGCGATACGAGGGCGAGATCTCATAGCGACCATAGAGAAGAAAGGCGAATGGAAACCATCTGGCAGCAAGAGAAAAAGTGTCATAGTAATTCAGGGCCGCATACGAGTATGCCCCTTGACAACTAAGCGAGCTTTAGGATGGTCACTCGCCATCCAGGCAACTTGATAGGAGACTAACCCC
Organism: Tetrastigma voinierianum; assembly: GCA_016808115.1. Classification (NCBI taxonomy): domain Eukaryota; kingdom Viridiplantae; phylum Streptophyta; class Magnoliopsida; order Vitales; family Vitaceae; genus Tetrastigma; species Tetrastigma voinierianum. The sequence goes on from JAEQBH010009208.1 coordinate 34,973, forward strand.
GACGAGGTAAGGTGACTAGGTCTCACGTGCTAGTAGAATGCAGAGCCGCCATTTCTTCAAAAATTGCCTGTGTCCAACCCGGATGAGAGAGGGCATCATGCATAGTTTTAGGAAGAGAAACAAAAGACAAGATGGAACTAAAATCATAATATGGTGAAGATAAAGCGGGGTGATAAACCGAAATTATAAATAGGATGGGGGTTATGAGAAGAAACGAATCCTTTTCAAGGCATGATAAAATGTAGGAGATGACAAGACTAGCGTCGGGGAGGAGGGCGCCATAGGAGATGAATCAGCCAGAGGCTTGGTGTCAGTACGCGGGTGACAAGTATAAACTTGCAATAGTCGAAATTGGAGTAGTCAAAGTACAATGGATTATCGGAACAAGATAAGAAGATGAGAATATGACATCAAAGCGGGAGGTGGGGTGATAGAGAGCATAGAAGACGTCTTAAAAAATGTAACATCGGTGGAGACAAAGAATTAATATGTATCAGGAGAGTAGCAACGATATCCTCGTTGAAGCCAGGAATAACCGAGGAAGACACACTTCATGGCTTTGGTTGAGAGCTTGTCATGTCTAGGAGAAATAATATGGACAAAACAAACACGACCAAAGACACGAGAGGGAAGGCAAAAGAGAGGTTGGTTTGGAAAAAGAATGGAATTAGGGATTTGATCATGTAAGATGGATGACGAATGATCAAATAACAAGCAGCTAAGGTAGCATCCTCCCAAAAACATTGAGGAACCTTATGGTGGAGTAGGAGAGTGTGGCGGTTCATCGAAATGGCGGTTCTGTATGACCACTCCGTGCGTTTGAGGAGTGTAAGTGCGAAATATTTGATAAAGAATCACATGTGATAATGAGAAATGGTCAGAAAGATATTCCTTGGCATTATCACTTTGTAGGATCTGGTGAAGTATTAGAATTGAGTTCAAACTTTAGCATGGAACTTACGAAAAATAGAAATCACTTAGCTGGGTTTTCATTTAAAAATAGTCAAGTCGGCAGAATAATAATCAGAGTACTTGAGAAGTACGAGAACCCAGTAGACCTTCAGTCCAGAAAGGATTACTGGCTTGTCAGAGTGTGGAGTGAGCTCGAAAGAAGACTTTGTTCGTTGATTTAGAAGCAGGGGAATGGGACAAACAGTATGTTTATAAGCTAACAAGACTCACACTCGGTGAGATGAGCTAGAAAAACGAGGAACCATTACGACTTGAAAATGACCAGATGACGGCGACTATAAATAGCGAGAGGAGTATCCATGGAAATTACGGCGGTGGAAGATGAGGCGAGTTGAATGCGAGGCCTTGAAGGCTTCGTCCTATGCCAATCGTCCTCCTCATTACTCGATCTTGCAATATGACCAGAATTATCATAAGGTTATCAAACAATTAAAGGTCGCGAGTCAATTCTTGATAGAAATCATATTAAGGAGAATCATGGTATAAAAGGACAAAAGTAGTGGTATACGAAGGGCTTGTCGAACCGATTCCTTTAGCCATGGTTTGAGATCCATTAGCTAAAGTAATCATGGGTAAAAGTGATGTAATAGTAAGGGAAGAAAAAAGATCCTTATTACCATAAATATGATCAGAGGCTCCAGAATCAAGAATCAAGGGTCCATATGAATGTGAAAGGCAAGCAAAGGCATTACCAGCTTGCACAACATATGAAATAAATGTAGATTTGGCTGCCTGGGTGAGGTAGAGGTACTCTTTATACTTGTGGGGCATAAGAATAACCCCTAGAGGTGTGGATGAGCTCCATTTGTCATAAGTGAAAAAAACCAATGAAAGCAGTAATCTGATTTACTAATAGGATCTACAAGGTCCTTGAAGGTGAGAGAAGGTTGTTGTAGGTGCAGGGCCTCAAAAAACAGAGAAGAAAATCTGAAACAAAGGGTCGACTTACACAAAAGGCTGAAACCACTCTTCTGAGGGTAGGATGGGAGAAGCGGGGTCTAGATTTGTAGATCAGTGGGCGAGTCGGGTGGTCTGGTAGGCCACCCCGAATGAGTCATGTGCCCTCGCGGCCGGCGCATGCGAGGCACGGAGATTCGGCGGTGTGTGGGAGTTTCTTCGCTAGAGATTCTTCCAGGGGAGGAAAGCAAGCAAGATCCGGGTGGGAGTAGTCACCTCTGGGATTTGGAGTCAACGGAAAGTCGTCGGAGAGAATTTGCTTGGAGCATTGAAGAATGGTCGACGGCGTCAGAAGCCTCCAGGATGATTTGCGACGAGATTGATGTAATCAAAGCCATGAAAGATTCGGGTTAGGATGGTATCAAATCCATGAAAGATTCGGGTTAGGGTTTAGCCGCGCAATCAACTCCGACAACCCATCTAATGGTCGAATCTCCCTCCAATCACATCAATCCCGTTGCAAATCATCTTGGAGACTTCGAGCGTCGTCGGATCTATTCTTCGTCGCCGTGAGATTTTCTAGTGACCCCGAATCCAGGTGGGTGACTACCCCGCGAGGATCGCGAGCCTCTCCTTCTGGTGGAAGAATCTTGACCATTAGCCTCCCAGCGCCAGCTAGAATCCTCAGCCACTCTCTCCAGAGGAGTGAGGAGGCGGCGCGTAGCTCCGCTAGGCGCGAAGCTTGTACCACCATACCATTCCAATAAAGAAAACTCCTTGAATATAACTTTAAGCGGATATAGATAGGCCCAACGATTACTTACGGTTCTAGGGGTATAAATGAGAGAATGTTAAACTTGGAGGAAAAGTAAGTCAAATTAAAGCCAAAGTTTATAAGGTTGATAGAAAATGTTAGGCAATGAAAAACCAATATGTCACTTAAAATTAGCAATCAAAAAATGAGGATGTGGAATATGTATTTGTGGAAGCTTCGGGATATATTATTAGGTATCTATGTCAGCTATGAAATGACATGGGCAACACAAGCAATGAATGTGTCCCAAGGCACATAGAATTGAATGTATATCCAAAAGGCACATCCAACAAAAGAATAGAGGAGATTTCTCTATTATTATAGGTTTGGTTGGGTACCTTTTTCATCTGCTTTTTTGCTGCATGTATTTCATAAAATTTAAGGACCATGTCAGAAGGTTCACTTTTCTAGGGTAGAGAAGAAGAAATATATACTTCAATAATTCATCTACATCCTAAGCATAGTTATTTGAGGTCTTGACGAGGCGCGAGGCATAAAGCCTCTTGGGGCCTTGACATAAACGAACGAGTCCTGAGGTTTTTTTTAAGTGAGGCGCACCATATGTCAAATATATATTTTATGATTCTTATGATGGTTGTTTCCTCCTATTTTTACATGACTTTCTCACAATTTCTTGGCTATTTTAGTTGATTTTTTGCTTTTTCTCCATTTCTATAAGGATTATAGAGTAGGAGGAGTTAGAGCTTTTATGGAGTTAGAGCCAATGTTTGAAGGCAGCGTGAGCGAGAAGCGACGTTTTCGTACATGCGGCGGCGTAAGCCTTTTGTGATCACATTATAGAATTAATAAATGTTTTATAATATATTAAAAACGATTTAATAAAAAATAATATAATTGAAAACAATATATTAAAAACAATATAATATAGTGAAACTTGATTTAATATGACAAAACAATATATTTAATAAAAAATAATAAAATATAAATGAAATTTTAGGAATATATAATTAATATCCATTTTTTTCTAACTTATAATAAGATAATTTATGTTAATAATTTATGTTAATAATTTATTTCAAATAATCTATTTGAATGATTATAATATAAAAATTAAAATAAATTATAACTTTTGAAATATGGATAAAGCGTTAATATCCATTTGAAATAATCATTTTAAAGAATTTTCCCATATAATTTTCCAATATTAAATATTTTATTTTATCAAAATAATTTATTATTATATTTTAAAACTATTTTTTAGAAGCAAGTTATCAAAATATTATAGAATTATCCAATATAAAAATAGAAATTATCTAATATGAAAATAGAATTGATACGATGCGATAAAAGATACGAATTATGTAATATAAAAATAATTTATTTTAAAAAAAAAAACGCCTTTGGAAAGGCTTGGGGCGTTTTGGGCCTTAAGGCACACGTCCCCAACACCTTTTAAAACAATGGTTGAAACATTGCAGAAATGGGGCTAGAGGGGCTGAAATCCCGAAAATCAAGCATCTAGGGCCAAAACGACGTTGTTTTAGCCCTTTTGGGTCCAAAACAGTGTCGTTTTGGTGCACGAATTTTTGTATTTCTAAACTCAAGGTACAACTCAAAACGATGAAATGGTGCATTACCACGGCTTCCTTTTACGTGTTGATTAATGGAAGTTCGGAGAGAACTGGCCCAGCTCTAGAGGTCTTAGGCAAGGGGATTCTCGAGTCTCAGTTTCTTTTTTGTACATGGTATGGAAGTCTTCTCACATCATGGTGGACAAGTAGCATAAGAAGGTTTTCTATCTCCGAGTCTGGTGCCAATAGAGAAGGGAAGGGGTACAAAATTGCCCACTTGCTTGTTTGCGAGATGACACACCTGGCTGCCAGGGACTCGAGGATCCAAATGACCCATCTTAGATGGATCTTATTGTGGTTTGAAGCCCTTTAAGGCCTGAAAATTAATCTGGATAAAAGCCCAGTTCTAGCTGTGGGGAACGTGGATGGTATTGAGGGTTTGGTTATGGAATTGGGTTGTAGTACAGGAACCCTACCAACGTGGCCCAGAGCTACCGTTGGGAGCACGCCCGCCTTCGACCTTTGTTTGGGATGGTGTTGAAGGAGGTTCGTAAGTTAGCCATTTGAAAGGCGTATGTTCAAAGGGGAAGGCTCACACTTATAAAAAGCACTCTATCAAACCTTCCCATTTACATCATGTCCTTGTTTCGGCTTCCAAAGGGCGTGATGTCACAGTTGGAGAAGATCCAAAGAGAATTCCTCTAGGGGGTTGGGAATCTGGATAAGAAATTTCACTTGGTTAGCTAGGACATTGTGTGCTCTTCTAAAGAGGAAGGTGGGCAAGGCATCCACAGCCTCTCTATTGTAAATAGGGCCTTGTTGGGTAAATGGGTATGGAGATTTGCTGAGGAGGAGTACTCCATTTGGAAATAGGTAATCAGGCTTAAATACAAAGTTGAGGAAGGAGGCCGATTCACCAAAATTCCAAGAGATAGGGGAGGGGTGGGCCTTTGGAAGGACATTAGCAAGGAGACCAAGCAGCTCAAGTTGGACAGTTCTTTTGTCCTTGGGAACGGTAGAAGAATTTGTTTATGGGAGGATTGTTGGTGTGGGGAGGGTGCTCTGTGTGAAGTGTTCCCAACTTTGTACAATTTGGCATATCAGGCTTAATTCGCTAATGTTTGGGATAACGAGAGAGGTAAGGGGCTTGGAACTTGATTTTATAAGACCCACTAAGCGGATTGGGAAGTCGATGAGGTTTGAGTGATTTTAAGCCTCTTTGTATGAGGAGTATACCGGGAGGGGAGAAAGATATACTTTTCTCAGAAAGGGGATAAGAAGGGTGTGTATACTATCAAGGCCAATGTGGCTCTTTTAGAGGATAATTCCGGAAGGACAGCTCACTGAAATATGCTTTAAAACAGCCGTGTGCCCCCTAAAGTGTGTTTTTTTTTGTGGGAAGCCTAGTGGGGGAGAGTGCTTACAACGATGAACCTTAAAAAGAGGGGCTTTCAAATGGCTAGCAAATGTCTCTTGTGTGATGAAGCTGATGAGGAGCTGAACCATCTCTAATTCAACGCATGGGTTTTGGAGGGTTTGTGGGAGGGCCTCATCTCTATCCACTAGTTATTCCTAGAGTGCGCCTACTTGAGTGGGATCTGTTTTTGGGTTGAGTGCGTGTTCCTAGCGGGGAAGGGCTAGAAAGTTTGTGGAGGGCAACGCCTATGTGTATCTAGAGCAATTTTGAAGGAAAGAAATTGTATAGTCTTTGATAATATGCATTTCTCTTTCTCTAGACTTAAATCCTCTTTTGTAAGCATGCTCACATTATGGGTCAGGTTTGAGGTAGAGGAGGATGCTCTGGTCAGGATTCTTTTGTGTATTCTCTAGGGTTTGCTAGCGAGTGGGACGTGCCTTTGGCTCCTTTTTTGTTTAGGCTAGCCTCTCCTGTGCATCTTCCTATATCTGAGTAGAGGGTCTTGGCTCCTGATTTTTTGATATAATATCTTGCTTTGTTTGTGTAAGCGACAAAAGAATTTGAGGAATGAATTCCTTGTGTTTTTCATTAGTCGTGTGAATATATATACAAAAGTCAATCTAACTTTCCTAATAGATTACAACTCTATAAAACAAGTTTCCTAATAGATTACAACTCTACATGTAAAGTAGATATATGCTATAAAACTCCCCCTCAAGTTAGAGCATAGATATTAATCATGTCCAACTTGTTACATAGATAACTAACCCGGTCCCCATTTAGAACCTTTGCGAAGATATCACCCAATTGTTCTCTAGTCTTCACTTATCCTATAGAAATCAAGCCGAGTTGTATTTTCTCACGAACGAAATGAAAATCTATCTCAATATGCTTAGTTTGTTCATGGAATACAGGATTAAAAACAATATGAAGGGTAACCTGGTTGTCACACAGAGTTTTGATGGGACTGGTGTCTTAATGCCGACTGCCATCAAGAGTTGATGAAGCCATATAATCTCACTACAGGCCGTGTCATCACTCTACATTCAGACTCTGCACTAGATCGAGAGACAACACTCTGTTTCTTATTCTTAGCGGTAGATTATAAATGAGAACCACGATATTTGTAGTGGACCTCTTGTCCTCCTTAGATCCTAACAAATCAATATCGGTGAAACACTCAAGTCACATTATACGTGATTCTTGTATGAAATCTGCGTCTGAAGACTCCTTTCGAGTAACGTAGAATCGTTCTCACGGTCTTGATGATCAAGCGTTGGAGAAGACATGTGATGACACAATACTCACTAAGTGAAGCGATATCGAGATGGTGACTATAAGGAGACTGGCTTCGACTAGTCTTTTATATCTCTCGGGATCTACTCAGATGTTTTGCCTTCTCTAGTAAGATTATGCATGCTTGTACCATAGGAGAAGCGCATAGTTTATCCCCGACTTTCAGTCTCGAGACCGATAGGCCAAAGCATATTTTTCCTTTGAGATAAGAAGATTTCATGTTTGCTTACTTCTTCAATGTGAAGTATCTTAGCGTCCTAAGTCGCTGTATGGAATTGGGCACACGAAGAAAGAACAGAGATGGGAATGCGCTAGAGTTACCCACAGTGATAACAATATCATCCCATACCATATCAACGGAATGATACAGTGGAATTCCTTAGAAAGGCAAGTGGTCATATTTACTCTTAACGTACCAAATTCCTCAACGACTTGGCTAAATTTACCAAACCACGCACGTGGACTCTATTTCAAACCATACAAAGACTTCTGAATACGACAAATCCTCCCTATCTCCCCCTGAGCAACAAACCTTAGAGGTTGCTCCATATACACCTCCTCCTGAAGGTTACCATAAAGAAAGGCATTCTTAATATCAAGCTGGTGGAGATCCTAATTATAAGTGGCAACCAAGGAAATAAAAAACCGAACATATGTCATCTTAACAATAGGGGAAAAAGAGTCGGAATAGTCCACGTCATAAGTGCGGGCATAAGCTTAACATGAGGCGGGCATTCGACCAAGCGATGGATCCGTTGGGATTAACCTTCACTTTATTGAGCGCGCGGCTGGCCATTGGCTTCTTCACGTAGAGTAAGCAAGAGCGAGTCCAAGTACCATTGTCGGTCAAGCATCCATCTCTATTATAGCAACTACGCCGACCGGGGTGAGCGAAGCTTGAAACGCCTGTTAGGCAACGATAGAGTCCCGAGGATCTTGATAAAGAACAAGAATGTGATGATAAGTGGTCATAAGAGTAAAAGGAGGAAATTGGATAAGCACATTGACATTTACCTTTACGGAGAAAGCGATAGAAGATCATCGCGAGAGCGGATTTGATGTTGGAAAGCGGTAGTGAAGGGCTCGAGGGCGGGGAGTGTTGACGCAGAGTGTGAAGTAGGAGGTTTTACCTAGCGGGGACAAGCGGGGTTTAGGAGGTGATAGGTGAGCGAGAATATAAACAAGTCTTCTTCCTCCACGACTATTAACTTGATGAACAAAGGGAGAAATGGGGTAGTCTCGAAAAGAATACAACATCGATGGAGCACAAAAAGTAACATCAAAGAGTGGGACAATAACATCTATACCCTTTTTGAACACGAGATTATCCCACAAAAATACACTTTAAAGACTTCAGATCAAGTTTAGAGACTTGAGGACTGACTTCCCGAACAAAGCATGTGCATCCAAATACCTTGGGATCAATAGGGAATAACGGATTATTTGGAAACAACTGGTGGTAAGGAGTAGCCCAATTAAGAACCAATGAGGGCATCCTGTTAATCAAAAAACAAGCTGTGGAGACTGTGTTGACCCAAAAATGTTCAGAGACATTCATTTGGAACAAAAGGGCTAGAAAGCGATCTCGAAGATGTACATTATTTATGTAATTTCTCCCCCATTAGAGAAGATTGTATCAACACCTGAGGTCGATGGAGAATCCCATGTTGTAACATAAAGTTGAAAGGTTTCGTGATATTCTTTGGCATTATCACTTCTCAATGTTTGCACAGAGACATAAAATTGTGTTTGAATTTCAACACAAAAGGCAATAAAATGAAAAAAAGCTTAGAAACAGTTTTCATTAGATAAGTCGAATGACCCTGAAATGATCCACAAAAGTACTGAAATATTTAAACCTAGTGGAAACAAAATTGAACAAGGACCCCCGAACATCATAATGAACCAGCTTTCAAAGTGGAAGCTCATTTATTGACTCTAGGATTCAAATGCACTCAATGAAGCTTAGCATATTGACAAGACTCACGGTTAATTAGGATAAATTTAGAAAGGCGAGGATATAGGCACTAGCCCCGACCAAGGAGATAAGGATGACCGAGAAACCCGATGTAATTCGAATGGGATAACAACCCCAGAACAAACAACAGACTTTGGCACCTATGTTTCAAGGATGTAGAGACCCTCAGACTCGTGTCCTCAACCAATAATCCTCTTCGTCGAAAGATCCTAAATCAAACAATGATCAGAAAAGAATGAGATGCTACAATTAAGCGTATGGGTGAGTTTACTCACAGAAATTAAATTAAAAGAGAATTGTGGTAATCTCATAACAGAGGTAAAAGTAATTAGAGGAGTCGAATGAATTGTCCCTCACCTAAGGACACAAGATGTTATTTCGTCCCTGAGAAACTTGATAGCGACGAGAAGGGTGTGACTAAAATATAGTAAATAAATGGATTTAAGCGTCGTGGTCGGTGACTCCAAAGTCGATGACTAGCTAATGGAAGAAGAGGAAATAAAACATGTGTTGGTTTTGTCGACTCGATGAGTGTCTTGATAGAAGTAGATCTGGACTTAAGTGAATTCAATAATGAACATGCTGAAATCTTCAATTTTATTCTGCGGCTTCCTACATTTAAATTGTACATGTCTAGATTATGCGATAATGACACCTGACTCCTCCGAGGGTTTCGTGTGGAGTTAGAGACAAACCTTTGAAAATCTAAAATACCATAAAAATAGGAACTTGCAAGAAAAAGAACACCTTTCCACGAAAAACATTGCACTAGAATAGAACGTGGCTCTACAATCCACAAAACACCTTTGGACCCCGAAGAAATTAAGGAAAACAAGCAAAAACAAAAAAACAAAAACCCTAGAAAAGAAGGTTGTAGGATAGAAAAGTGTTTGAAAAACACTATTGCAAGTCGGATAAGAAGCGGTGGTTGAGGAAATTTATCGACGGTGCGATCTTTGGAGGGAGGAGGCGCGTCGCCAGGGAGTATGTCATGCGCCCTCACGCACGGCGCGTGTGAAACAAGGCAAAATCACGGTCACCGACACTTGTGGCTAGCCACGTGGATTTCCAACCAGGACTTAGTGTGTGGTCAGTGTCGGCTGCGCCTCCTCGGGTGGGCGATGTCGCCCACACGTTCTTGAAGTTGGTGTTTCAAAAGAACCACCCCTACGACTCTTCTCCTCTTCTCATTCTTCCAAATTCTCTCAAAAAATTTGCCTTTTCTAGAGTAATTGTAACCTATACGATACCATGTAGAAAGCAAGACAGAATTGAGGAATAGAATTCCCTTGTGTTTTTCATTGATCCGGTGTGAATATATATATATATATATATATATACAAAAGTCAATCTAATATTCCTAATAGATTACAACTCTATAAGACAAGTTTCCTAATAGATTATAACTCTACATAAAATAGATATATCTTATAACATTTATCAAAAATAAAAAAATAACTTATCAGGCCAAACGACGTCGAGTAGCCTCCCTTGAGGTGAGCGCTCTGCATGAGTGGTGGCTCTGGGCTTTAAGCACGCTTGAGGCGCCTTTGTGCTATGATCCTAGTGTCCCAAGTTTGGGGGACAATACTATTTTGAAATCTAAACACACTCTAATACATGATACTTTACCCTAATCCATGTAAAATAGGTTAAAATGCATAACAAGAAAGGAACTTTAATACTTCAATAGCTCATTTATGTCCTCAAGTTCTAAGCTTTGGGATCATACAAATTTGACACCTATATATACACACATTCATACTCAAAACGTATCCTAATCCATGTAACATAGATTGGGAAATACATAAGAAGAAAAGATGAAGAAAGAATACAAAATGAATGCATTCACTTTTCGTTTTTGAAATCACATTGCGAATGATTTTTCATAGCTTTAGTCAGTAGTCTCTTTTTCAGTAGTGTTTCTTACCTCATGGAAAGGGGAGGAGTTAATCGGATGATGGTCTCATGTGTGGGCTTCGCAAGAACTCCTCTCTCTTTGAGCTTTAAACAAATATCATAAGCAGAGACAGGGAACAAAGCCTTGCTGTTGAGCTCCACAGCATTGAACAGACCTTTTCCTCGCACTTCCTTAATAAAGTTAGGGAATTGCTGTTGAATCTTCATTAGCTGATTCCTAAGCTCCTGTCCCATTTGGTCGGATCTGTTGAATGGTGGAATGTAAATTAAAAAGAAATCTTTAGATAAAGTAAAAGAAATTAAAATTAAAGATGATTACACAATTACAATGTGAAGTTGAGGTAAGTTGATCTTAAGATATCATGTTAGAGTACATCATATAACTTCAGCCCAAATTTTGCGAGTTTAGACTTTTAGGAAAATTGGTAGTTTAGCATGATGTGAAACTTTGTCTAGTAGGACGTCGAGTGTTCAAACCTCGATACTACATATTTATATACCCAATTTCTTAAGCTGTATAGGTCCAAAAATGGAGTCTACAAGGGGTAGGGTGTTAAAGTTAAAGTACACTTGATTTACATTGTGAGCCAAATCTTACAAGCTTAAGCCTTTAGGAAAATGGGTTGTTCAATAAATGATAACATAGTTTTATGCATGACCCAACTTAATTAAACAACAAAAATTCAGTTATTGGATTGATGCTCTACCAAGCCACCAAACTTTACCCACAATAAATTTGTGAGGAAGCTTTTGTACAAAAGAAGAATACCTGGTAATAGTTTCAGGAACAACGATATGGGAAACACCATACTACTGAATGCACTTTAGTAGGGAAAATTTGGAATACAAGCTTGTTAGACATTCTTTTGTTCATACCCTACACTCAAGATATTAGAGTTAAGCAAGGATAAAAATATCGAAAATTTGCAAAATGTTGGTAGTTAGATTTTATGGAAAAATCATAAAAAAAAATTCCAGAAAAAAATTTAACAAGCAGCATACTTTGTATGATTTTCCGTAAATCTAACTACCAACATTTGCAAATTTTTGAGGTGGCTGAAAGGTAACAAGTAGCATACTTTCTTGTGTCCTGTTTTCATATTGAATTGAAAACTTAAATCTGAAATTTTAGCCAATATTCATCAAAAAAAGTATGATCTTTTAAACACACTGAAGTAACTAGTCAACAAAAACACTTTTGGTTTCTATTGAATCTGTATCCGCTACTCCAAACAGATCCTCATTTTACTAGGAATAGAAAATAAAAATAAAAATAAAAATCCACAACTACCTAAATTAATGTGGGAAAAGTGAGGAAGATTACATTCTGTCCGGTGCCAGTTACTTCCTAATTTCTTCCCTCTCTAAGCAGTATGTTTTTATCTTGATAATTTAACTTCAGGCAACAGATCTCTTACCTCTCTGAAAGTCCCTCTTCGGTGATCACATCGAGAGAGGCAACAGCAACTGCACTCGCCAAAGGATTTCCTCCAAATGTGCTGAAAAATCAGAAGTAAAGTTAAATCCTGTAAGATGAGGTCTGACAACTAAGCTGAATGGCCAAGAGAATGAAACAGGGCAGAGAAAGAAAGAATGCAGATTGTAACGAACACCCAAAAATAACTTACAGTTGAGTCTTATATAGTTTTTCATGGGTCAGAAACAGTTACTTTATGTCCAATGTGTGTAGCCATGTCAATGCTACATAAAAATATAAGAAAGTATTGCCCTCACATCATTCCATTGAAACATAATCAAATGTAGAAACAAAAACCAAGGAATCACCTGGGTGAGCCAAAACCAAACCAAAGAAGGGGAAGAGTAATATTTTTAGTAAGCCAATTACATGAAAGTAAAGCTCTAGCTTCACTCTACATGGACATCCTTTTCCTAGAGAAAAAGCTAAATAACAAAATCATAGTCACAAACTTATTCCTTTATTGAACTCATTTCACAGAACTTCTGCTCTATTTATGTTATTTCCCAGGGATATGTTTTCATGAAGCAGTAAACTTGATCTATCCACCAAGTTAAATATGGGGTGGGTAGGAAGAGAAAAGGTGCCATTACTGTTGTGCCAAACAAACTTGATCAAGACTGGTCGGGAGGTTGACATAGGCCCAATTATGAGCCATTTGGTTAGCTCTGAGTTTGTATGGGCTTAATGCTTATGATATTATACCAGCCTAAACTGAGTTAGCATACTGCACCTATCCTGAACCCAATCAATTTCCGTTTCTAATTGCATGCACTTTCATCTGGACATGAGATTGAAGTTGCATGTCAACTTCCTCAAATCAATAGGAACAAGTTGTGAATACTTATGCTGCTGCTTGTAGAAGTTGTTAATTTTCAAAATCAAGAAACAAAATGGAAAAGTGATCGAGAAATTAAGGTGTTACGGTTGCCAACCTTCCATGCTCACCAGGCCGAATACAGAGCATCACATCTTTGTTCGCGAGCACTGCACTAACTGGCATCACTCCTCCACCCAAAGCTTTTCCAAGTATCTAAGAAAAGCAAACATTTAGAATTTTCTTTTAATAGGAAGACATACTTGATCTGTTTAAGATGGCTCACACCAAAAATAGAAAATAAATAATAAATAGAAAAAAGAAAAGGAAAGAAAAAAAAAGGGGAGTCTTGGAGCATACTTGGGATGCCAAAAACATGATAAGGCTAACAGTTAAATGAATCTTATGGAAAAATAGTGGAATTTGAAAGTATAACTAGGGAATCTGACTGCTTTTAGATGCATTTCACCATTTGAAAAGTTTAAATCAATCAGAATGCTTACTGCATTGAGTTTTGCCTTTTCGTAAAACTTAGGCTCTAAATAATAACCATATTAGACATTAAATTTCGAAAGAACAGGAAAGATGAAATGAAATACCAAGTGAATTGTGACCACAATGGTTTTTCCATTTTCGTCCAGATCACCCTTGAAAGAACAATAACTTTATTCAAGGGATTCTCAAGCATGAGGAGGAGTGAAGAAGATAATAGGCAGATCTCAAAGAAACATGAGTTGTTTGATGTCTCTGCCAAATTAACCTATTTCGTTTTTCACTTTTCAAGTCTGAGATTATGGTTCACATATCTGGCCATTAAACAAGAACCTAGTCTTAAACTTTGTACTTCTATTCTTCAGTTTTCTACTTTTTGGTTCTCTCTTAATTATCATGATATCTTATTTGGACATTTGACTATGAGTACAACTAAACTTCATTTGATAAGCTAAAAAGAACCTTCAGAAACTGTATGGATGAAGTTCATGAATCCATAGAACAGAACTGGTGGTCAAATAAACCCTTCACAAATATGTGGATATGATTTTATTTCAATGTTTCTATCCAGTGCTATGGTTGTATAATTTTAATACAATGGTTCCCCAGGGACAGAGACAATGTGTAAAACGAATCAAAATTTGTATATTTCCATAGAACAAGGCGTTTATTAGCTACTGTATAGGAATATTATCCCTGAAAATATTTATGCATGTTCACCAAAATGTTTTTGTTGGAGGCCAAAAAAACTGATGATAATGACACCTCCCAAAAGAAGGTATGTCTCTATGAATGGATGAGCGCTCATTAGTTTAAAATAAAGAACGGACCTTATAAAAAAATATGTATAAACTACAAGGAACCACTTCTTGACCAATAATTCTTAAATAGTTTATAATTATATGATCACTTAACAGTTCAGCTGTGCCAAAATAGTTTATAATTATAAGTATCTGTGTTTTTCGAAATATAGATGGTTGAGAAAACTCAAAAAATAAAGACAAAGAAAAATGCCTTACAACAACATCTGGGCAAACTTCTTCCCAATCACATGCCAGCATTCTTCCTGACCGAGCTAAGCCACTTTGTATTTCATCAGCAATCATTAAAACATTAAATTTTGAGCAAAGTTCTCTGACAGATTTTAAATAACCATCTGGAGGAATTATAACCTAGCAACAAGAGAATATGATGCTATTAGGAAGAAGAAGGAGATGAGGAAAAATTTTAAACAAATATTTACAAGGGGAAAAAATGAAAATTCCCAATCTTTTTCCTGCATTAACCTGAGCTGTTTATGCATTTAGCAGGCGTTAGATTTCCTTCAGTAGGTTAACAAAGAATCTTACAAACTTAGTCCAGAATTAAAAAAGGTGTGTATAAATTAGATTAGTGCCATTTCTCCTCCCAACTAAATGAAACTGAACAGACATATTCAGTGCTGGTTCAAACTAAATACCAATCTCTCATAGATTAAAACCAAATGATCCATTATCAGTTCCGCTGCAGCCATGAGACTGGCTATAATAATTCATAACCATATATTGAGTTTCAGATGGGATGTGTATGAGTGATATATACTGTGTAGGTACTAATAAAACAAATGTGATAAGATGTATGCAATAATCAAGGACAGTAACAACATGCAACGTTTACCAACCTTCAAAGATTTTCTCAAGGGCAACTTCATCACCAAAATCAACTTTAAGATGACCCGGCAACAAAGGCCCAAAACCTCGTGTAGCTTCATTATCACAGCTCATAGAAATAACAGCCAATGTACGACCATGGAAGCAACCACAACAAGAGACGATAATGGCCTACACATAATTCATTTTGTGTAAAGGAAGAATCTTTTGAAATATCTGTCAACTCAACTAGACTTATTTCTGAAGCAACGTTTCACAACTAAAGCAGGAATACCTAACTATTACTATCTCAAACAATGCTCCACAAATTTTTGTGTAAACAAATGAATTTTTAAGTGAACCGGAATACAGTACTGAGTAAAACAAATGAAAATAAACAGCTTCACAGGCATTACTAAGGATCTACAGGCCATGTTTAACACAGAAAATAGGAGGGAAAGAAAGGATGAGGTGGTGGATCATTTGTGAGAATAAAGAAGAGCCGTATAAGAAATGAATGTATCAGTGACCACCCTTGAGTAGCAGAAGCACCAACTGAGAATAAGGAGAGAAGCAGGTTAAGAAGGTTCAGTTAAATGCAACAAACAAAAACTGCAGTATTGAAGAGGAGTGAAAAGTCCAAGTTGAAGGAGCTACATGGATGGGAGTAATGCTAAATGGACCAAACATAGAATTTAGAGCATTTAGTAAATTTTATTAAATCTATTTTATCCTATGGAAATAGGAAATAACTTTCAAATTCAGACGTGATTCAAAGTGCTAAAAGCTAAATTGAAGGAGATCA
This sequence comes from Tetrastigma voinierianum, assembly GCA_016808115.1. NCBI lineage: Eukaryota > Viridiplantae > Streptophyta > Magnoliopsida > Vitales > Vitaceae > Tetrastigma > Tetrastigma voinierianum. The sequence goes on from JAEQBH010009208.1 coordinate 51,018, forward strand.
ACTAGGAATTTGACTTAATGAGGAGTTGTATATAACCAAGACATCCTACAAGAGGATTAATAAAAGCATTCAGTAAGGCATCTAACTGAACGAGTCTGACTATCAGGCATTAGGGTCTCTTCCTACTTCAGGTTTTTTTTTAGAAACAAGGCATTTCTTGGGAGACTCGGCTAAGATCTGAGAAAAATAGGGGGATTTGGAAGGAGAAGGAATGTGAGGATAGGACAAATCAAGCACAGCTATTTCAAATTATGTATTTGTTATGTTCATTCAGATTTTTTACTATAATAGGAAATTTAATCAAATTCTACAAAGGAGAATAACCCTAGAATGGAAAAACAATCATAGGATGGAAGATCAAGAAACAAGTATTGATTTGGGACCTTTATGGATATCGATCCATGATCTGATTCAATTTCACAATTGTAAGTGTAAGAAAAGTTACAAATGATTTTGGTATGGAATAAGGTGAATTTTGAGTGATCCATGAATCAGTGAGAATGATTGGTGCACAGTAAAAAATTTCTTTGAACACAAACCCTATGAAAATGTGGCATTCACAATGGAATGAATCCAAGATCAGTCAGTGATCAAATTTTGGAGTTCAGAATTGCCCTAAGGGAATTTAAGAATGGCTGAACAGGTATTTTGAGGAGCCCTCAAATAATTGAAGGCCAAGTTAAGGAATACTTTTATAGCATGCTAACTTTTCCTAACATTTTATGAAATTAATATTGAAACCTCCTGTAAATGGTGCATGTATGTGATGTGGTTGAAGTTATTAGCCTGTCATTACATTCTCTATTTTCAATTTTTAAGACTTTGTTCTGATCAAATATGTAGTCCATAATATCCATACCTTGTAGCTTGCCTCACAGGAGCCAAAGCTTCATTTCCACTTCCAACTTCTCTGAAACCATGACCAATACTCAACAATAATTACCACCATATAACAAAATGAGAAATTAGCCTTTCTCATCCATAAGTTTCTACATCTTGCGTTCTCATTACAGAATTTGAGAGCACATAATTCATAACAGTTCTGTGATGTTAGCAAGTTACATAGTGCGAAAATATGCCCATTCTTAATAAAGAACATGCTGGGCTAGTGTAGTCCATATGCTTTGACCAGAGAGATATTGCACAAGGATGATTGTCGTATTTGGTAGTATTCCATCTAATCAGCTGGACATGACCCCAAACTAACCCCTTCCTAGCAAAGCTCAAAATAAAATAAAAAAAGCAAAAGAAGAGATCACAATTAAATCCCAAGGAAATTTCTAGCAATAAGTATGATTTAGAACTACCAGTGCTTACCTGGTCTTTAGGAATTTTTTTCTTCTCATAACCCCATTTCCTAGCCAACTTCAGAGCCGTTTCCACACCTTCTGCACCAGTATTCATTGGTAGCACCATATCATAGCCAAACATAATCTTCAGGCGCTCTGCAAATATTGGAAATCTATCATTGTAGAAGGCTCTAGAGCTAAGAGTGAGTCTTTCTGCCTGTTCCACTAATGCTTTCATAACCTTCGGATGACAGTGTCCCTACAACAAGTTGATATGAAACTAAGCAATTGCATCCATGTCTAAATCAATATGAAAAGTTAGAGTGAAACGGTCATTGCAATAAATGAATTAGAAGACAAGCACTTTGGCTAGCTTAGCATTTTATTTAGGTGTAGGCACAAAAACTACTTGTAGTATGTTGAAACAAGTGACATGAATTCCAGCAGCATTTTTTCTGCCATGAAAACTTTTGGACATCTTTCAACTGAAGTTACAGTTTTTTGACAAGGTGGAAGGCCAAAGTGAATGTCATGGAGTCAGGTCCAAACACATCAGGTGATGCATCAGTATGGAAAAAATTAAAGGGTCCCTTTTAATTACCTGATTAACTGCAGAGTAAGCTGAAAGGAAATCCAGATATTTTTTGCCTTCTGGATCCCATATCGTCGATCCCTTTGCTTGAGAGAACACAACAGGAATTGGATGATAACTGCATTTTAACCAGATAACTGACACCAGTAAGAATTTATTCACAAGAAAATTCAACAAAACACACTAACAACAGGATACATGGTACATGTATGCTCAGATTATTTGCCTCTCACCATCAATCATTTGTTTTTCTTGCGGTAAATGTTACCAATCAAAGTAATTCAATCGAGTTTCTTTTCACACTTCTTTCACTAATTTGATGAAAGCTAAGATACACATACCCAACTCTGTGAATTTTAAATGACACTAGGGGTCTCATAGTATAGTGGCAGTACACTGTATACTACCAGGTTTGAATACCATTATGAGTGGAATGTAATGACATTTGGATTGAAAATGTCATGCCACTTCCAAATATTATGAATGAAATGTTTATCCTTTGTAACTGTTTATACTGATAATATCCTTGTTTTTTTTTAATTTATTAATCAACATTGGAAACATTTGAATGTGCTCCTTAGAGAGGTAAAAAATGCAAGTTTGGTAGTCTTGGAAAAAAGGGTAAAGTTGTTCAAGACAAGGTTGGATTCCCAGGACAACATATTTACAGGAGAACTATTGTCACAGTAGAAAGGGCAATCAAGTTTGCTGATAAGTTCCCAAGTCCCAGGTGAAATAAAAGATAGAAAATAATTGCAGAGATTCCTGAAAAGTCAATTGCCACCCAAATTGTGAACCTCTATACAAGCAACTCAGAAAGAACCCTCAGAGATGGAGATAAGAACAGACCAAGACGGTAATAAGGATTGATTTTAAGACAAAAATATTCCATTGCTTATCTATCCCTATCCCAAAGCCTTAAGGTAGGATTGTGAGGAATCCTTGTGCAAAGAATTGATGAAAATGGACTTTAGTCTGCCATCTTCAAGAGAATGGAAACTGAATCAAAAGAAATATTATATTATTAAGAAAGAAACCTTAGCTCATTGTCCATAGTGTCACAAAATTTGATCGTGACCCTATTAACCAAGAGTTTATTATCCGGTAGATTGCAAAGCAACCAAAGACATACAAAAAGGATGTAAAAGACTTGGTATCAAAATCGAAATATATATATATATATAGGTAAAAGGATATTGGCATCAAAATAGAGCTTTGCTATTGAGAATCATAAGATATTCTTAGAATATCCTCTGATTTATTCCCTTCCATTCCTATATAATATTTTTCTTTCCCTTTTGTACTTGATTTATTTCCTTTTTATGTCTTCCTGATGTATATAAGTAGGAAGGGTTTGTACTGTTCAATTCACTCATTCAATCAATAAGAAAATCATCATTTTCTTTTCTTTTTCTTTTTTTTTCTTTTTTTTTTTATCGATGAAAACATAGCAAATAATATTAACAAAAGGAGAAAGCGAGGCTTCGGTTTCCCACGGTACGGGGAAAGAAACCTAGCGAACAAAGAAAGGCTACAAAAAACATCTACCAACCCAACAAAACAACTTAGAGAATGTACAAAAATATTCTTACAAAAGAATCCTCCCCCAAATCCAAAAAACCAGCCTAAAAAGAAAACAAGCTTATAAAGGAATGCTTTAGCCTAGAATGAGAGAAGAATTATATCTTCAAAGTATCTGATTCTCTCCTTCGGATACTTTAGATGAGACAAGGCGTTGCCATCGATAGATTTTTAATCTTTTCCTTGGGGAAAGCTAGTCAGCTCCAAAAAGGTCCTTAGCAGCGAAAATAGGAACCGACCTGAAGCCTAGGACATAGATGAGGCTACTCCCAAAGACTCCCTGCTTGAAGGCGGTGAATCGAGATGGTTAAGATTTTCCTCGGCTTTGCGAGCCTGAAAAGGGCATCTCTTGCTTGACTAAAACCCCTCTTCTTTAGATGCTCTATAGTGACAATTTTATCCCACCAAGCTTCCCAAGCAAAAAAACTCACTTTTAGGGGCACCAATTTGTTCCATAGAAATTTCCAAAGACCTTTGTTTCTCGAAGCACCTTCGGAGAAGAGTGATTGGCGAGAAACGATTAATAGCGACCATTTAAATCCCCCTTCGAAAAACGTCTGTTCCATCGATTAGTTCTATATGTGTGTCGGAAACTCAAAAAGACTGAACTTCCGCAATCTCTCAGTCATTGAACAACCTACTAAATCTAGGCGACCATGCACCATGACCTCTAGAATTGTCCCAGACATCAGCAACTTTAACCCCCTTTGATGTAGCCAACGTATATAAGTTTGGAAAAATGTCACAAAGAGGGGATTCCCCACACCAAGTGTCCTCCCAAGCGAGCTCTCGCTGCATCCCCCGATAGCAAAAATACAGTTCGGCTTCATTAGACCTATCTCCTTTCTAACATCTTTCCAAGGGCCCAACCCAGAATTACCTCTTGTGGTTTTCGTATACCAACCTCTTTCCTCCACCAAGTATTTAATGCTAATTACATCTTTCCAAAAAAAATTGTCCTCCACAATGAATCTCCAAATCCACTTTCCCAAGAGGGCCTTATTTACATGGTATCAGAGCCATGGAAGGTTCGGGTTATGGCTTCGTTGTGTTCTCAATTCCAACAAACCACTTAATGGTTGTGTCTTATTCCACGACCATCTGACCATTGTCGAAGATCCAGGAATCCTCAGCGTGGTCCGGACCTGCGCAATGCTAGGAAAACTCTTGGTGAACACCGACTTCTCCATTCCAAATGACCCACCACTAGGTTCGATGCGTCACGATCCTCACCATACCGACAACCCGGTGACAACCCCGGTGTGTCCACGCACCTCCATCGCGCGTGAGTCTCCTTTGCGGCGACCACCACTTTCGCCGACATATGGGTGGCGCGTGGCGTCACTTTATGTGATGCTCGGGCCCATAGCCTTCTCGGCTTAGTCATCCCCTCCGTGATCCTCTCGGCCTTAGTTTTCTCCATTTGAGGCCTGCACCTAAGATTTTTGCCCTCTTTTCTCTCCGACAAGCTATGAAACCCTACATTTCACCTTCGCAGTTGCATTTTTTTGGCCCTGGTATTTAGTCTTCTTGTTGATTTTGTCGATTTTTCTCACTATGGCTGAAAAAGCTTCGAGCTTTTCTTCGTTTCTATATGGAACTCCCATGATAACTATCAATCGACTCAAGGGAAGTGATAACTATCGGTCCTAGGCCAATTCTGTCACATTATGGTTTACTAGAAATGGTGTTGAAGACCATATAATCTACAGAGTCTAGTGTTGAAGAAGATAAACGTCCTCAGTGACGGAAACATGATGCTTTACTATGTAACATTCTTGGCCAGTTCATGAGCTGAAACACTCCGGCGATCTTGGGGATTATCGGACATATCCAACCTTTGGACCCCAATGAAGAATTTATATACCAATGATGCTCGATGCCTCTGCAGAGTGTCATCTCAGCCGTTGATGATGCGGAACGGCTTTGGTATGGAATTATCTTCCTTTGTTGGTACGAAGATGTCTCCGTGAAAATGAGCTCTTATACGTCTGCTTGAGTCAGCGATGCAGAAGACCTATTTGTACAACATGGATCAAATTTTTATGACCCTTACTCCTATTAAACTTGGCACATAATTTGACAACATCCGAGAATAATCCTCACTGGCTCTACTATCCCGACCTTTGATGACATTTTTGCTCGGTTATTGCGCCATTCATCAACTGCGACTCGGTCTCGGCCCTCTGAGGTTTCCAATGAGACTTCGGTAATGCTTGCTCCATCTCACCCTCGCAATGATTCTCGGAGTATTCGTGGTGGCTACTGAGGCAGAGGCTAACAGCCTCGTTGTACCTAACATGTAGACACATTGAGCGAGTGTTATTGGTTGCCAATTAGTCCGCCTTCGCCTTGCTCATGTGGCCCGGTCTTGAACCACGATTGAGGGGATCGACCTTCGTCTCCATCTCAAGGAGTGACACTTACGCCTAGTGAATATGAGGAGTTCCTTCGCCTCACTCATGCCACCAAATCTGCATACATTGCTTCTGTTGCCCAGACCAGTAATGCCTCTGCCTATCGTGCACACTCTCTTGGTCCATGAATTCTCGATTAGGTCATCTAATCATTTGTGAAATGTGGGATCCTTCTCTTCCCTTCTTATCCTTCCCGCCCACCTACGATTACTTTGGTTAATGGGACTCAAACCATGGCCAAAGGAATCGGGTTTGCCTTTCCCTAAACCATCTCTACCTCTTACTTATGTTCTCTATGTCCCTTATAATCCATTTAATCTTATCTCTATCAGTAAATTAATCCACGATCTTAATTGTTCGATTACCTTTTCTCATTCTTCTGTCACCTTGCAAGACAAGAGTACGGGGAGGACGATTGGCATAGGACATGAGTCTCAAGGCCTTTATCATCTCAGTTCAGCCCCATCTTCCACCATCTGCACTTCAACGGATGAACCTCTTCTCGTCCATCATTGTCTCGCTTTTCCAACTTATCTTCACTAGAGTGTGAGTCGTGTAAGCTTGGGAAACATACTCGTGTTCCGTTGCTTAAGCGCTTAGAGTCCCGGACCAAGCCTCCTTTTGAGCTCGTCCACACTAATGTAGTCCCGGACCAAGCCTCCTTTTGAGCTCGTCCACACTAATGTTTGGAGTCCGTCCCAAACTACGTCTACTTTAGGTTTCCGGTATTTTGTTACATTGATTGATTATTTTTCTCGTTGTACTTGGCTATTTTTAATGAAGAGTCGAACTTAACTATTTTCAGTGTTCCAAAAATTCTTTGCTAAGATTCGCAATCAATTTCATACTTCTATTCGCACCTTACGCAGTGATAATGCCTTGGAATACCTCTTTGCCCCTTTCTCTGCCTTTTTATCCTCCCATGGGATTCTTCATCAGTCTTCTTGTGCTTACACTCCACAACAAAATGGGGTGGTTGGCCTTGAAGAATCGTCGCTTGGATTGGGAGCCTGACTCGCACTCTTCTCTCCATATACGGTTCCTCGGCGTTTTTAGGGGATGCTATTTTTAGCAATGCGCTATTTGATCAATCACATGCCTTCTTCTGTACTAGGTGATCAGGTCCCTCATTCTCTCCTCTTTCCTAATCAACCCCTTTTATGTCTCCCTCTGCGTGTTTTCGACTGCACTTATTTTGTCAACATACTCACTCCTGGCCAAGATAAACTTTTTGCTAAGGCCGCAGTGCATCTTCCTTGGCTATTCTTGCCTTCAGTGCGGTTACCGTTGCTACTCTCCCGATACACATCGATACTTCGTTTTCGCTGATATCACCTTTTTTGAACACTCTTCTATCTTCTCTTCCCCATCGTCTTCCAGTCCCGAGGTCTTATCTCTACCTCTCATTTTTCCCCTTCCGACCTTGGCCTCGAGTCCCCGACTACCTCGGTAGATTCTGAGGGTTTATGCCGGTCATCAGGTGTACCCGACATAGACTCATCTCCTATGGCGCCCCCCTCCACGATGTCAATCTTGTTGTCAACCGCTTATCCTCCCATCTCCATTTGGAAAGGTACTCGTTCCTCTCGTAATCCCCATCCTATTTATATTTTCTTGTCTTATCATCGTTTATCCTCACCATATTCTGCTTTTATTTCCACCTTGTCTAATGTTTCTCTTCCTAACACTGTACATGAGACCCTCTCTCATCCAGGCTGGAAACAAGCACTGGTTGACGAAATGGATGCTCTGCATTCTACTGGCACATGGGACCTAGTCCCCTTACATGCTGACAAGTCCCCTGTTGGTTGTCGTTGGGTTTATACTGTTAAGATTGGTCCGGATGGTGGAGTGAATCATCTTAAAGCTCATTTGGTTGTCAAGGGGTATACTCAGATATATGGCTCTAATTACTATGACACTTTTTCTCCTGTTGCCAAGATGACTTCCGTTCATCTTCTCTTATGTATAGCTGCTATGAGCTCTTGGCCCCTGTATCAATTGGACATTAAGAATGCATTTCTCCATGGCGACCTCGCCCAGGAGGTATATATGGAGCAATCCCCTAGATTTGTTGCTCGGGTGCGGTTGGTATACGGGGTATCTGGATCCTTATATGGCCTAAGCGATCCCCTCGAACTTGGTTTGGTACTTTGGATTACGTGGTCTGAGAGTTCAATATGACTCGGGTACATCGGACCACTTTGTCTTATCATCATCGTCATCGAGACGGTGCATCATCGATTGTTTTATTTGGACGACATTGTTATAACCTGCCTTGATAGTCGAGGTTGGTATTCGGAAAACTAGCGACCATCTCTTGACCACTTCCAGACCAAGACTTGAGGAAACTCGAAAAGATACTTTATGGGGATTGAGATAGCCCAGTCTAATTCCGGTGTGGCTATGTCTCAGAGGAAGTATGTCTTAGATATATTGGAGGAAACCGGTATGCTAGACTATAAAGCTGTAGACACTCCTATGGATCCAAATGTCAAGCTTGTACACAGATGGGGACCCTACGAGATCGAGAGATATCGATGGTAGTGGGGAGACTAAGCTACCTACGCCATCCCTTTCGACCAGGACATTTCCTTTCTGTGAGTGTAGTTAGTCAGGTTCCCTCTGATCTGATGATAGTCAGGGATCTTTGTGATCCATATCCTCCATTATATCAAAGAAACACCAAGCCAGGGGGTGTTATATGAAAACAAAGGTCACACCCAGATTGTTGGATATTGTGATGCAGACTAGGCAGGCTCACCTACAGATAGACGCTCCTTTTCAGATGTTGTGTATTTATTGGAGGCAACTTAATATCTTGGAAGAGTAAGAAACAGGATGTGGTGGCCAGGTCTAGTGCTGAAACTTAGTATCGAACTATGGCTTTGGCAACTTATGAACTTATATGGCTCGAAGCGACCCCGTGATTAAGATTTGGGAATGATGGACAAATGGCGGCAGTATTGTGATAACGAGGAACCACATTGCTTCAATGAGATCTTTCATGAGATGACCCGAACATATTGAAGTGGACCGTCGCTTCATTCGAAGAAGGTGCGCCGGGATCACGTGACTCTTAGTTTTGTCAACTTGAGTGGCCATTGCGAAAGCGTTTTCACTAAATCCAGGGTCAGAGTTCGGTTTATTATTTGTAACAAGCTAGGTGAATATAACCTATATGCTCACGAAGTGTGAAAATCATAGTATATTCTTACAATATCCTACGATTTATTCATTCACTCTGTACAATATTTTTCCTTCTTTTTGTACTTGATTCTTCCTTTTATATGCTACGATGTATATAAGTAGGTAAGTGCGTAATGTTCAATTCACTCATTCAATCAATAAGAAAAGCATCATTTTCTTATATTTTCACATTTTCCATGTGGTGGACCGTTCTTTGTGCTTTCGATTTCAAAATTGAATGCATCAAAGTGAAACCAATTCTTTGTTTCACATTCTTACTCAAGGATTCTTGTCAGGACAAAAAAAAAAGGCTAAGCCCTTGTAAGAGCTTTATTACACTTCATGCCAATAAAAACCTCTCTGATATATCGGAAATATGGAGTCGGAGCAGCCTACTGCTGAGTGAGTCAATATGGATTCTTCTGAGGTCAATTGTTCCTTTATAATTTCAGGAGTAGTAATTGTAATGATAATTGAAAATGTGAGTACTTCCAATAATCCTCCAGAAATTTCATCCGAGTCATAGAGGCCATTTACTTAATGAAGGAAGAAACAAGTTAAAGGCAATATTATTGGATTAGTCACAGAGGCGATCAAACACAATTGGCTTGATAAAGAAAGATCTATACCATACTCGACGTTCCATATCATGAATGTGATCTCTTATAAAGATTGGCATTGCAACTGAAATAAGCCATAGGCTTTCTAATACCAGATATTGTGCTTTCAATTATTTTGACTATACAAGGGCATGAGAAAATGCTTTATTCTATCAATACGAGTATTTATTTAATGAAAATATATCCAGTTTAGACTTCAACCTTAATAGATATATTAAATTGGTTTAAGCATAGGTTCAATAACTAGGAACCAATCTCACTTATCAAAAAATATATATATTTAGGAACCAATCTAAGATATCTTGTCACTCTTATTAAAGGAGCTCTTAGATAAGTTTAAATCTAACAATAAGTAGGTAGAAAAAAGATAACTTTGTTCTAGTTCATCACCTTATATGAAGCGCTGTGAATTTTGGACATATGAAGTCACTTCTTCTTTTTTTTCAATAGGCATTTTTTCCCCGTATTGGGACTTGAACCTGGACCTCCCACACCGCATCCAAACCCTTTATCACTTATCAAGTCACTTCTAATGATGAGGGACCTTGGGACTATGTCCCTTATCTTCAGTAAGATGATAGGAAATGCACAAGTTCTTGGTCTTATCCGGGGAGTTATTCTATGTGTTCTATTTTCCTTCCATCCCAATTGATTCACAAGAGTCCAGGCCACCAGATGTTCTATCTTTATCCACCGAGATTAAAGAATCTTTGCTCACTCCTTATTCAAACAAGAACTTAAGAGAAGGATTCTGGAGGGCTCCAGAAGAATATGGTAATGCACCCATATCATCATTAACTAGGCTAATGGAAGAGGAGGAGGATTATGCTCAACGAAATGGGAAAGATTGCTTTAGAATTCCTTTATCATTCACTAAAAGGTCTCCACAGATTTAAGTTGCATGATTCCATTACATATCAAAAAATTGAAGATTTCTTTTCTTTTCAAAAGGTTAAATAAAGCTAAAGTGAGGATGGCACAACTTCACCTCTTTAATGGGTTATTATATCACTTAAGGGTGTGATCGTTCGTAGGAGACACTCCTGCCTTATGGTCTTTTTCACTAGCATGCTCTTGATTCTTCTGTCTTTCATTCCCAATATTGTACATCATTGTCACATGGCTTGTATCTAAGTAAATGTATACCATGTTCTTTCATAATCCCTGTCTGACTGGCATGCTGGTGTTATACTCAAATTTTATTATTTTATTTAAATTTTATTTTATGGTGTGCATCATATAATTTACATATTGCATTAGAGTCTGTGAAAGCATAAACTGGCATTAGTAGCACAGCAGTCAGTAGGTGTTTGGCTTACACCAAAGTCACATAATGTTTATAAGCCCAGTCAGAGGATAAGGGTAGTTTGAATCAGAATTTTCAGTTGACAGTAGCTAAACCATACCTCTTAAGGAGCTACTGTATATATAAATAGCAGGGCTTATAAGATTACTATCATGGAGAATGTCTAAATAATCAACTAATTTAAGGAACGAAATAAATCCATGAGGGAATGATTTTAGAAAGATGAAATAGATCCATCTTCCTTTAAGGTAACTTCAGCTAAAGTTCTACAATTGATAAATTTTTTATAAATAACGAGGCATTGAAGGAAGAATTTTATAGGAATAAAAATGACAACTTCCAAAAATAGTTCGGAGAAAATAATCACACAAATCTAGAGAATTGATTCAGGAAAGATATTATAAGCATGAAGGAAACATAAGATTTAAATAGAATGTTTGTGGCAAAAAACACCTAGTGAAATGTTATAAAGATAGTACCATCAATGTGGTGAAGAACGCTTTCCAGACATACAAGATGGCTTTTGGGGAAGAATGTTTCAGGCTATTCATCCTCCAAAAGGGATTATGGATCATCAATAAAGGGTAAGCACCTCCTTATAAAGAAAAAGGACAAAGGATGGAGCAACCAGCCAACTTAGAAAGAATATATCATGTTATTTTCTTTTTTTTTCTTTTTTCTTTTTTTTTTGTATAGGTAAAATGATATTCATTGAAAAGAGCCATTAAAATAGTGACTTGAGGTATACAAAAAAAGGTATAAAATGCTACACCAGCCACAGAATAGAAGAAAGCAAAAGAATCCTCCCCAAGAACCACCCCACCTTAATTACAATCCAACCAATCAATAAAACTAGCAAGAGTACAACGATACAAGTCAATACACACTTTAGAGGCCAACAAAGTGTAAATAAGAAGAAAATTTTGAGTCTTTAGATGGGCAGCCTATCATCACCGAAGGCTAATCTATTCCTCTCCTCCCAATTTAAATAAAATAAGAGGAGTTGCTCTCCAACTTTTCTTTCGCTTTCTTCCCCCAAAATAATTGCACCAGCCGTTTATAGTCTCCTTGATTGTGGCCGGCTGTACCCAAGAGACCCAAACAATCGAGAAGAGCAAGTCCTACACCACTCTATTTTTTGCCCTGTTGAAATCAATGGTACGAAAGTAAAATACAAAAACAAAGAAAAAACACCAAGATTTTTTAAATTGGAAATGCTTCTTGAGGAAACCGTAGGCAAGGAGAAAGCTTCACTATGAATATGGGAAAAAAATTCTGGAATATAGCGAGAATGAGAATAAGCCTAATATGTCGATATGGCGAAATTACAGCCGAAGGTCCATTTGGAAGGGAAAAGAAAATGCTCCCCTCACTTAAATAAAAAATAAATAAATAAAATAAAAAATTGAAGAGACTTAAACTGAAAATTTACCATTGTTTCAGTCCAAACCACATCTCCTCCATCTCCCTTAGATCAACCTTATCACTCAACTTCTCAAAAAATTTGCCCACTACCTATACCTCCCAATAAGCTATAGGAAATTGAAAGTTCCATTCTCCCCTATCTCCATCCACCAAAACATTCCACATATCCATCACCCAATAATCCTTAGTATAATCTATAGCTTACAGCTTAGGAAAAGTCTCAAAAAAGGGGCTATCCTCGCACCACTTTATCTTAACAAAATCTAACTTTCTCCCTCTCCCACTTAAAAAGCATACCTGCATCTCATCGATTTCCAATCCTTTCTAATCCCTTTCCACATCCCAATACCATATGCCTCCTCCCTCACCTCTTGACAGTACCATCCCCATCATCTTCCCCATGCTTCCTTCTAATCATTGGTTTACAAAGAGTCTTTCTCTCTCAATAATAAACCTCCAATTCCACTTGCCAAGTTAGGAATAAGAGCAACCAATTCTTGATTCACAACTAAATTTTGATTTCACCACCTAAATGGAAACCTTAAATAACATTTTACAAAGTAAGGAAAACTTAGGGGAGGTGGAAGCATGGATATATAATAAATAAACCTAAAGGGTGTTGCATGTTTTACATATGTTATAAAGTAAGAAGTTGGACAGAAAGCAATGTTTTTATGAAATGAATGGATAATGGAACCAAATAGAAGGAAAATAGATTGGAGGAGAATCTATAGGAATAAGCATTGCTAATGGAAACTTGGTAGGTGAACTAGGACTTTCAAAAGGCAATTAAATATAAAGGTTGGCATAAATGAAATGTCAAAGAAAGTTTAAGTCCTTATAAAGAATCTTTCAGACATCAATCACATGTATGCTCCATTCATGGAAAAGGGAAAGAAAACATTACTCTGCAGCTCTTATACTAAGACTTTTTTTTTTTTTTTTTTTGATCGATAAGAAGGCGGTATATTGACCAAAGAGTAAGTATACAGGACGTATACAAGAGAGGGCACAAAAAGCCAAACAAAAAGAAAAAGGCAGTGATAAAAGAAAGAGACAAACAAACCAACCCAAAAATACCACATCCTAGGCATAGCCCTATGGAATACAAAAATGCAGCTTTATACTAAGACTCGGTGAATGCAAATACAATATTTTTTAATTTGGTTGCCAAGAATGTTAAAGGGAAAGAAATCTGCAGGTTACTTTAACTATCAAAAGCAACCAGAGCTAGCACAAATTCAAATTTGAGCTCAAAATCCTTTCCTATCAATCTCCTATCTCATTTTTACATCTTCATGAGTAATTCGGATTACTTGTGTCATTCACACATTTCTGCATACATTTTAGCAAGTTTCCAAGAAAAAATATGTAGAACAAAAAATAGATAAACGGAGAGAGAACATTGGAAATTTGGAAAAAAATCAAGATAGTATGGAAAGCATCTTACGGAAATATGCAATTTAACCCCACTAGATGAACAGAGAAACAGAGGGGGGCAAACAATTATCTTAAAACATCTGCTTCAACAGATTAATCAATAAAAGGAAAGAGGTCAAGTTAAGGAATCCAGTTAGACCCAACCACATAGAAAAATAAGAGTCTTGAACAAACAAATCCATACAAAACTGAAAATTTCCTCGTAACCTTAACACCCCGTCTCGATCCTTATTTGTTTGTGATCGCGAATTAGAAGACAAACCCAAACAATAAAAAGAAGAAATAATTGTCAACCCTCTTCATATGTGATGATAACAGACCAATAATAAAACAAACAAAACTCAGGAGACAAATATGGAAACCAATCAAATACTGAGGCAAGACGAAAACGAATGAGACCCAGAAGCCAAAACATGGAATAGGCTGAAATTACAAAACGTGAGCGAGAGAAATCAAACAGAACAGAAAGATTGGGAGTGGAGAGAGGGAGGAGAGAATGCCTATGAGCACTGTATTCCGTATTCCAAGTTGATGAGATGTTGAGAGAGGAAGAATGCCTTCAGGGAGAGCACAAAAACTCCTTGTTCCCCTGCAAATAGCGTTGAAAAATCTCCTAGTAGTCATGGCCATCAAATTTTGGGGATGAGAGATTTGTTCTGTTCAGTTGGGCTTGAAGGTGATGGATTGGAGATGCAGACAACGCTTTCCAAAGCATATCCACTATCACCATCTCTCCCACATTCTTATTCGTGAAATTCCTGAATTGGCCCTTTGAGTTATAGTTTTTGTAAATTGACTATTATTAACTCTTAGCTTTGCCATAAAGTTAAAGTAACCACATATGATTTGCCTATATTTGTGTGTCATATCTTACTCCATAACCAGTTTACAAATATTTATTTCTTAATTTTACAAATATTTCGTTTGCTTAAATATTAAATTATGGAAAAATAGAACCCCAAAAAGGGTAATATATGAAATATGCTTGTTTTGTTCAGAAATAACGAAATTTTATCTCAACTCTCAACTATTAATTGAAAGTGTAGGTGCACATATTTTTTGATTATTCAAAATTTTTGTAACTTAAAAAAAAAAAAACATGTTTAGTTGTTGTTTTTTAAATTTATTCTTAAAGCAGCCCAAAACATCCTTTTGATTTTCTTATTATTTTGTGTTTTCCTTTTCTTTTCTTTTAATCAAAATTAATCATGTTCTTATCAAAATCAAAATCTTCATGTTTTTATCCAAAATAGAGCTGCCCCAATTCCCCATTTTGAGTTGATTTGACCGAGGTATCATACCCTTATTATTTTTTGTGTTTTCCTCTTTTTTTTTTAAATCCAAAATTAATCATGTTATTATCCAAAATCCAAAATCTTCGTGTTTTTCTTATCCAAAACGAGGCACCCCCAATCCTTCGTTTTGAGGGAAGGGTATAGTTGACCGTATTATACCCTTCTTTTTTTTTATTAGATGTGATAATTTAAGTCGCCTCGTTAGATTAGTCTAATCCATCCGAACTTAGGATCAAGTTAGATTCTTAATTTATTAACCATTAAAAATTCGAGTTAAATTTGGCCTAATCCAATTTTAGTCTAATCCAATGTGACCTAGCCTCGGCCCATTCGTTAGTTTTTTTGTTTTTTAAAGGTAAGTTGGTCTGGTCTAATCCATTCCGTTCACCTTAATTGTCACCTCTACTCTTCATTAAGCCCTCTTCCCTTTTTCAACTTTTTTGTATATATAGATATATTTTGTTTTTGCTTTTAAACTTCGAAAAAAAAGTACGAAAAACCAGTGTTTTACCTTATATTTTACTTATATTTTAAACTTCATTTTAATTCAAATAAATCAATGCAATTCTTTTAGTGCGCCAAAACTGTTTGATTTAAATATATTCTTGTAATTTACTTTCGTAACTCAAATTAACCTTTATCGTTGAAGTGGATAAAACGACCGTTAAGGGCTCTCCACGTGACTCATCTTTTGTCTCTCCTCTCTCTTACCTCTTCTCTTATTTCCTTTGTCTCTTCCTTTTCCTCTATCTTTCATGACCTTACCTAGCACTCATACAACCCCTGCCCTCAACCTAATGCTTAGAATTCTTTTATTTTTAATTTTAAAATCTACTAAATAACCAAAAATTCAATTTGCTTAAATATAAATAAATTATTCTGATTAATTTAATTTTTAAATAAATTATTTTTAAAATTGATTTAATTTTTAAATCTAATAAATGAAAAATCAAATGAATGAGTTTAACATAAAATTTTAAAATTAAAAATTATTTCAAATGGATGAATTTTACTATTATATCAAACATTTAATATTTTTGTTTTAAAACTAATCTATTTTAAATGGATGAGTATTAATATTTAATATTTGTATATATATATATATATATATATATATATATATATATATATATATATATATATATATTTTTTTTTTTTTTTTTTTTGAGACAAAAAAAACTACATTTAATGTATTGAGTTAATACAAATTTTAATAAATATCAAATGGATGAATTTTTTCTAAATCAAATTATTTTAAATGTAATATTTATTTATTATATTATTAATTATATTAAAGATATTAAATATTTTAATTGCTAATAAGATCTAGTTTAAATAACTTAAAGCGTGGGCCAAGAATTGAGAGGATCAAGTGTTCAATCAGTAGGACAAATTTGTGAAAGAATAGCTAGATTATCTGTTATGTATTGTAAAATGAATAAATGTAAAAAAAAGAATTTAATTAATTAAAGTAATATTTGTAAAAAATTTTAAATAATGAATTATTTACTTATATTTTAAAAAATAAATAAAATTTGAATTTTTATTTATCATATTTAAAAATTAAAATAAAAATTTTGAATTTTTATTTAGTAAATTAAAATAACGAATAATTTATTTATATTTAAAAAACAAAATTTGAATTTTTATTTAGTAGATTTGGAAAACTAAAAATAAAATTATAAAAAATATTAAAGTTAAAAAAGAAAAAATTGGTGAGTGGGTGGTGGGGTGGGTTTCAACCGATAAAAGAAAGAGGAGAGAGAAGAGTAGAGAGAAGAGAAAAAAGAAAGAGAGTGGATCCCACTTGCCATGTGGACACTACATCACCATTTAATAGTTATTTTAATATTATTTTACCCTTTTACTTGGTATTAGTGCATGTGGGGGCTAATTGTGTTATAAGTAAGCGCAGAGTCTATTTAAGCAGAAATGAGTTTAAGGCTATAAGTAAGATACCGGATAAAACATGGGGGGAGGGAGTGTTTGTATCTTTTACTTTAGACTTTTTGTTTAATTTAAGTATCAAATAGTATAAGCGTTGAGCAGTTCAAACAGGCAAGGCGTAAAAAATGTAGTTCGGGTGAGTCGTAGTGGGACAATTCTTACGCCCAAAACTAAAATAGATTCAAAAACAGAAAAAAAAGAGTTATGTTTAATTTTAATAAACTGATTTGATTAACACCTTTGAAAATTAAATTTGGAAATTTGATTATCCTCCAGTTCAGTTTTTGATATGATTTTTTGATAAAAATACCCTTCTTATTTTTTTACAAAAATAACTCATTATTTTAGAAGACAGTATAAATATATGAAATGAAAAAAACATTTTTATCCAAAAAAAAAAAAGAAGAAGTTATTTTTCAAGAAAAAAACAGTCTTTTAACAAAATATTTTATTTTAACATTACCAAACCTGGTCTCAGTAAATGTTTTCCTCTTCTCATAGATTTAACGTCTTTTTCTGTGACAACGATGCAGATTACAGTGTCGTCCCAACTTCTCAGCACCATAACACTTTCTTTTTTCCCCAATTCACAATAATTAATAAGAAATAAGAAATATTGTACCATGAAACAAGCCCATGCATGTCAATGTCTGATTCAACTTATTTCTTTACGAAAACCCTTGAAACCACACGAAAGATTAAGAATATTAAAACCTATTTGGTTACCTATTTGAAAACTATTTTCGTGTTTTGAAAAAGAAAAATAAGGAAAACAGCAAGTTTCTGATTACCATAGTTTTTTGTCAGAAAAACATGGAATGGAGAAGATAGAAAACACTTCTTAGTTCTTAGTTCAGAGAAACGAAGAACAATTTTTCAAAAAACACAAAAATGGTTTTCCCTTAGTTATCAAGAACAATTTTCATAAAAAGGTACCAAAGAGGCCTTTATATCCTTATACATGCATTCCAAAGGCTACATCAAATTAGGGTTGGAAAATAAAAAAAAGCAGAGGATTTACATAAATGCTTAACCAGCCCCATCACTCAAAACATCAAGGATTTGTTATTACAATTTAAAATCCATAAAGCTCCCACCTGAAAAACGTTTTTATATCATTAAAATTAACAAAAAGAATATTTAATATTTAATTATAAAAATAGGATATCATAACAAATAATTTTTCTTTTACAAAAAACATATACAAAGTATATTAATAAAACCTGAATCAACTATTTTTTTATTATAAAAAATTTAAAAATATTTATAGAAGTTAAGTGAATTAATAGATATTTATATATAAATATTTGTATTAATAAAAACCTAAAATAATAATTTTACAATTATAAAAATATTTAGATAATTAATACAAAGGTATCAAAATCTTGTATTAATAAAAATCTTAAATAGTTATTTTTATAAAATAATTTTTATGATTATAGATTTTTAAATATTTAAAAAAATTGAATTATTTAATTTTAAAAAGTATATGATATTATCAGATTTTTAAATAAAATAAATAGATGTTTTAAAATAAAATAAATAGATGTTTTAAGGATAAATAAATAGATGTTTTTAAGGATAAATAAATAAGTATTTTGGAATATAAAAACTTTTAAAGTGATTTTTTTTCTTTTTTAAAACACCTCCCAAGGGTTTTTTGGACTTTCAAAAAATGCTTTTGAAAATATTACCAAAGGCCTTTTATTGTCCTAAAAACACTTAAAAGTGTTAAGTCACAAAAACACTTCTAAGAACAATTACTAAACAGGCCCTAAAAGCGAATTCTACAATGCTTCTCATAGCTGACAAAGATAGTAACATGACCATCGTTCTTAAACAAAGAGAGATACAATGTTACAATGTCATCACAATCATAAAAACAAAAGTTCCATAGTCAAAAGATAAATCTTTCAAGCAACTGCTCATTTATATTACCCATATAAATTAAGCAGCAACCCCCTTATTCACTGGACTCCAATTATCATTCAGAGCCATCATATCATGTTCATACATCCTTCCACAGTATCGATATTGCACAATTATACATTTACCCAACCGAACCAATACCACACTGCCCCAACACTACCCAAAAACAAAAAACACACACACACACCCACCCAAACCCTACTAATACCCACCATAGCACAAACCAAACCAAACCCCCATTAGCCAACAACAGAGCTACCTAGGCTCGGGGCCAAGACCTCTGGAGATTCAGTTTTATTGATTTGTCAAGACACACTGTACAATAATGAACTTATTATAACTAAGTTACCAAGGAGAGAATATGATAGCACCATCGACGAGATCAATAAAAGCTGACAGTGCCAATGGATGGAGAGACACAACGTGATAAGGAATATCAAAGACTACTTACTGTAAGATAGAGTCACTCTAACCAAGCTCTAACCAAATGGAGTTACCAAGATGCTATAATATGGAATCTCCCAAATAGGCTAAACTGGTGAATAGGACGAGCATTTGATTTCCAGTCACACATTTTTGTTAGCATAAGGTATTGACCACAAACATAGAGCATGAAAAGAAGCAAAGAGTGCCTCCCAAGTATGGAATGTCAAGATATCAAACCACAACTGGAAATCAAGTTTGAACATGGTAAGCATTTTTGCGACCAACCATCTTAATCTCCTCCATTTGGACTCTGATAAACCAGGTCAATTTCAACAGCTAATGACATCATCAATAGAAGCAGGAAATATAGTTGGACGAAGCAAATAACCAAGATTGTAGTGTAATCCATATTAAGCATATACTTGCATATTTGCTTGATGAATAGGACATCGATAGAGATTATTTCTTAGGAAGTGAAATTTCAATTTGAGGAGAGCAGCTTACTTTCTGAAATTATGACAAGTTCTGTTGAACTGGAATCACCAAATATCAGTAGATTAACACCATGATACTAACAATGTAAAATGTAGATCAACAAGAAACATTTTCTGGTCTTGCTATTCCCTAATACCAAAACCAACATGGAAGCTGTAATTGCATGAGCAAAGCACAGCAAGGGAGAGTAACTGAATCACTCAGAACAAAGGTTGGGAATAGATAACTCCTATTGCGGATTCAAAACACCCACAACTCCACAATCACTGTAGCCTAAAAACTCAGATGAGGTTACTTCTGTTGAGGATAATTAATGATATTTATATTCACAAGAGAAAGCAGCAGTGCACAATCAGATTCGATACAGGCAATTAGAATTAGACAAGCTTAAAGGGTCAGAAGTAAGCCCCTCTGAATTTTTTTAAGATTAAGATCATAGTTAATTTTGTAAGAAAAAATGAAATCAACTTCACTGTCAAATATGCCGACAGAAAAGTCTAGAGGACCTAGAAATCCAAGTGGTTCTCAGGAAAAACTATGGCCATTTGCATGATTCAGTTTAGAGTGATCATCTCTTCATATACACAGATCAAGACAAAAGATACAGAGTTAAGAAGGAAAAGGAGAGAAGTTGACGCCACATTGAGTGGCTTTTGGTTTATTTAATATCAAAAGACGATTTGTCCTGTCTCAAAACTAAACAGTAAGGTTAAAAGGCACCAGGATAGTATTGAGAAGAGATCATCACCAGCCATGTTGCAGTGTACATATCTCTATCGATAGAATGATCTACTAGAGAAGCTGAGACCAAGAGGATAGAAGGACAAATATAATATAAATATTAACCCTTAGATTGCCAATTATGATCTTTGCCGAAAATACTTGTAGCCATAGACATCAAATTTATAGCATAAGCAATGCGGAAATTAGATGGGCTCCACAGTCCAAGACTTAAGAGCTCTAAACGCACGAAAGGAAAGAAAGGTCCTAATAAGGTCTAAGACAACGGCAGATGATGAATAGATTAAACAAAACAGACAGAAGCCTATATTCCCTGAAATTAGCCAGTTGCGAATCTTCCCAGCACTGTATTGGAAGAAACAGGAGCAGTTCAGTAGACAGAGAAACCTAGAAATAAGAAGCCCTCTCCAGGACCAAACCTAAAGGAACTACTTTGAGGAAACATGAGGAAGAGCTCCAAGGTTTCATCTAGAATTCACCTTCAAATACCAAGAAGTGGCCTCAAAACTCAGGTGGCCATTATAAAAGCCTGAATCAAAGTTTCTGCTGTGCGCTTCTGTTCAGGTGTGCCAGATATTAAAGCCACACGATCACCTCGGGATGACTTGGAATCAGAAATCTCTATAACTGCTCCTGATATCTGAAAGACAGAAGTTTGTATCAAGACATCACTGAATCAACTGTATTTTACAAAAAGGAAACTCATGTCCAATGCAAAGGGAGAATAAACATAGAACATGCTATTCCACAGTTCCAAAAGCATTCACCTAAAATGATAGAAATATAAAATTTACGACAGCAAGCTAGCAGCGTAATAAACAAAATACATGGATTAAAGCAGCCAGAATAACAGCTCCAGGCATGCAAAGAACTAGGAACCCCACTCCACCCACGATTTTCTATACTTCTATGCCTGAATAAACTAAAGCCCATATATTACAGTTTGAATCAATTAGTCATTAGTGATTTATTACAGACATCTGAATGAACGATTTTTCTTCCCTCTCAATTGATAACTAGGGTACTTCAATAATAAATAACTAACAAAATGACCACAAAGGAAGGAAAAGATGACCCACCTGCCTAATGTTTGCAATATTTGCCCCACCTTTGCCCATAACTTTGCCCACTGCATTCGCAGGGATCAGCATGTCAAAGGTCGATGGCGTAGGCAATCTGCAATGAAGAATGACAGAGAAAAAGCACGTAGCGGAAAAATCATAAGAAACAAGATAACATCAATATAAGAACTCTAAAGCATACACTTACCCTCCATAAAGCTTTGAAGAATAAGAGGACATTGATCCATAGGCATTCTCCCCTACCTGTTAGAAGGGAAAACCCAAGCAAAATGAATGCTAACAGAGTTGCAAAAAATGATTGTCTTCATAAAGTTACAGTATGATCTGAAATAATCCCTCTTGTAACCTAGAATTCATGAGCAAATTTAACATGCAAAAGAAATCTAAAAATGGACTGTTAATATTCTAATTCAGAATCCTATATCATTAATATTTACATCTTTATATTTATTTATATGAAAAACCTAATGATGAAGAATAGGGAAAAAGAAAAAAATGCAAAAAGAATAAAATCACCTTCTTTGAAAGGATTTAGATACGTAGCAACTCTTTGGATGTCATTTCAAGAGAGCTCATATGACCTCCAGAATTTATTACAATTTCCCAAGAAATAGATATTACATTAAAAAGGCAAAAAATGCATGTATACATTTGAGATTTTAAATACCCCAAATAATTTTAAATAATCACAGACAACCAACAACAGTCAATAATCAAACGGTAAAAAGTGTACATACACATTTGAGTTCTTAATATCTCAAACAATTTTAAATTATAACTGACAAACCACCACAATCCAATAACAAAATGCCCTTTCTAGCAGCGCTAGGAAACCAAAAGCGAAAAAACTGGTTATATACAGACAGATAATTAAGGCTAAAAGCATCTACTTACTGACAAAAGATCCATATCCATAAAGGCTGCTTGAAGAAAGAAGGCCAAGCCACTTCAGTTTCCAGCCCTCTGGTCATAGCTCCAATGGAGCAACTGGGGGAGCCAGAGGACAAAACAGAAGAGACTGATAGACCCGCTGCAAGTACAGGTCAGTCCCAGCAGAAGCATTGTGGCCAGTATCCTATCCTTCAATGCATCATCGAGGGTCTCAGAACAATCTGAACAAGCGCATCTCTCACACTACCAACTTCTCCAACCACCTTTAACATGGAAGAAAACAAAAATACAAAAACACGCCATACATAAGCTAATACAAATAAGTAAACTTAAATGCAAGCCAATGCAAGCCAAAGCAAGCCAAAGAGAATGTGCATCAAACTGACCTCAAGTTCATCATTTGCGTCCTTTTGCCAGGCGCTCACTCTTTGAGATGCGGGAACATCAGCTCTAGTTCTTTTCCTAATTTCATTAATAATTGAACCACTTTCCCAATAATACAACCAATGATTTTGATGCAAGACAAGGCGAATAACAGTGTCATCATCTTCATCGTTTATCTTACTTGCAGTAAAGCAGCTTCAACTGCCATGGATTTCAGATCATCTCGACCGACTGCCAAAATAGATTTCCAACTCTATCAGAATATGGAGAGAAGTTATTTGTGTGTAGCAAATGAGGCACATAGATCAATGGCTGTAATTGGATGCCATGTTAAAAATAATGATAATGTAGTAGATATAGTTAATAACAAATCCTGTCATTTCATGTTCTAGATCATGTTTAACTTGAATATGAGGTTCAGAAAACAGTTGGTTTACTGAAAATTTAAAGGGAACAGAAAACATGAGCTCCTGACAAAGCTTGTCTTTTTCAATAGGTAATTAGGAGAATATATAGAACGCATTTGCAAAAAGGCACAACAAAGCACACAAAGCATACAGCATATTCTAAAAGTCATATAAACATAACACCAATGTTTGCTTCAAATTCACAAGCTCGTATGCCGACCTATGGCAAATGCTTTTGACAAATATTCTCATGAAAAAATGAAAAAATGAAAAAATAAATGCACTTAATGCATTTGTCAACAGTACTTTATATAAGCACATTGAATATGTCTAAAAGCTTCACTTAATGCATTCGTGTGACAGGATTCCTAAGTGAAATATGCAAAGCAGTAAAAAAAGAATGCAAAAACCTTCTACTGTCCTCTTCAGTTCTCCATAGAAATTGACTTACTGATAATAACATACAAGAAAAGAAGAAAGAAAGGATACTGAAGAAAGAAATAAATGACACACCTCTGTTGAAGTGACGGTGATGAGACACTCATCACGATCAGCTTTGGTGTCATCAACCTCAACATGTGCACCACTAGCCTGCCTTACACCCTTAATGGAACTCCCTCCCTTGCAATAACCGCGGCCAATCTTGTCAAATGGGCACAAAACTCTTATAATTAACTCCTCAGATCGATGCTCCATAACCAGAAACTACGGGAAGGTTAGATGAATAAACCGGCCATGTACTGCCCATGTCAGAATAACCCTGAAGTTCCGGTACATGTGTGGCAGCTAAGACAGGAGGAACAGATCTAGCAGACATGATAGAGTCCGCACTAGGATAGAATCCACCTGCAGGATATATCTGTACATCTGAAGGGATAATGATACTGGGAGGAGCTTCTGGTACAGTAGTGTCAAGAGGAATTTCTTCTCTGGGAGTGAACTTGTACATGATTGCAGAAATTGCAAACAGTGCTCTCTTCACTGCTTCTGAATCACCAGCTACCTATACAAAAAAAAACAGAATGGTCAAAATACATGAACAGTACTAAAAAAGAATTCATGTAGGACAGAAATTCAAAAGTTCATTAGAGTAAAATCAATAAAAGCAAACAAGAAGGCATTAAATTCTGCACATGCATAATTATTTAACAGCGCTGCACATGGATTTTAGTAATCCTGACTTAACATACATAAGCCTAAGGTCTAACATGAACACATCTGTTGTCCAGAAATAATGGTAGAGATTAATTGCCATCATGAAACTAGAAGCCTAATGACTTGTCAAAAAAGAAAGAAAGAAAGAAAGGAAGAAACTTGAAACCTAACCAAAAGGGCTATAAAATGGGATCTTAGCAAAATGGCATCTCATTGTTTCAATAATCCATCAGTTTAGGCCAGAATTCTATTATATTTCTTTACGGAAAACACCACAAACCATAGAGCATCCCTCCGATCTGCACTCGCATCAGTGAAAGCGTGACTACAATGAATCAATGATTATCTAACGTTGTCTGATGGTGCTTAGATGCCAAGATTAAAGGGAAAGCATCGAATTTCCATGCATTAAAAAACTCGGACAGCTTCATGGTCAGAACCATGTTAAATGCTAGACTCCTCCAGTTTTTGGATTAAATACATATCATTTTTCAAGACAGTAGTTGAGAAGTGGAAGAAAAGAAAATGATAAACCAAAAGTTGATCTATGAAATTTTACCCCACACAATGATTTGAATTTTCCTAATTCCCTTCTTTTGATACCCTATTATAAACTAATAACACTCTTCAAAAGAATTACAACCATCAAATAAAAGGTGTGCAGCACAAAGCTTATTGAAAGTTTTGAAATAATAGATTATATGGCATTCAATACAATAATCATCAGTGAAAAAAAAATTACTCTATAGTAATGATAACTTTTGTTTTAAACAAAGGTTATCCAGCACAGGAGGGTAATTACTGACCAGAACAAAGTTGTCAAATTCCATCGCGCAAGAATGAGTGGGGTCAGCGGCATCCTTGGCAGTTATCTTAATATTTGCTCTTGTCTTGCTTCTCAGCCTCTTTATGGTAGCACCCGCCTTTCCAATAATATTTGCAGACTGGCTAGATGGAACAAGAATTTGACATTCTTCCTTATCTTTCCTTTTTTTCTCAGAGTTCTCAACTGAAGCTATAGCATTTACAATGGCAGTGTGCACTTTAAGAAGGGCATCCTGGGCAGGGCATGAGGCTGCTTGTCATTAAATTCATCATCAACTTCAACTTCATCCTTTTCCTTAACATAGCAGTAGATGGTTATAACCCTATCTTTAGAACCTGGAAATGGATCTACAACCTTAATCTTTGCCCTTGTATCTTGCCTTATTGAGTTTATAACTTTCCCACTTTTACCAATTACACTCCCAATAACCCCATCTGGGCACAGTATCCTATAAACTATCAATTCATCACTTCCCTTCTCATCTTTTTCATTTCCCCGTCTTTTCTGAACCTTGTTGTCACCATCTTGGTCTCTCTGGGAACGAAACCGCTTCCCTGTTTATAAATCCTCTTATAAATAGACCGAGTCCTGAAACAAAATATGGCCATGTTAAAAAACTCAGTAAAAATAACAAATAGATCCAACTGTCTGTAGTTGAAAAGGCAAGGAAAAGAAAACACAACAAAGTTTTGAATCTGCTGTTCCACACATCATTGCATTTCCAAAAATTCCAAAACAATAGTAAACCAACCCAAAAGGTTGTATTAGGGTTAGCCAGGTAGAAACCCAAATAGTAGGGTCAGCTGGAGAGAGCTTAGTTTGATTCTTATGACCTGACCTCTCAGAAATCAATTCAGGCATACAGATAAACCCGATAAAAATAAAAACCCAACAAGTTGATTTAAAACCAAAGAGACAAAAACCCAGAAAGGGAATACAAACCCAACAAGAGAGAGAGAGAGAGCAAGTTTATTTTCTCCAAAAAAAAAACAGAGAGCAGGGTTACTTTCTGTCATACCAAATAGCTATTGATAAGATCCTTACTTTATGCTCTTTCAGCTGTTACCCTAAAAGGTATCGTTTTCTTGGGCACGAAGGAAAGCAGATGCTGCTTCCAAAAGCCACAGCAGCACCAAATTGCCAACCAGACAATGCCCTAGGACATTAGAAGTAATTTTCTCGATTGAAATTGATTTAATTTAAGTTCTAAAATGCAAGAAAATACTACTAAAATCCTAAACAAAAAGTACAACATCAGGGAAATAAATTATTGGGGCACTCAATCAAGATCCCTTTTACAAATCGGCGCCCGAAGAACAAAAAAAAAAAGATTCTACGGGAAATATTTCCCTCCATTGTCTTGTGAAGTTTGTAAAACAAGTATATCAACTAGAAACAATAATTTCCTCAAAAGACAGAAGAAAAAAAAAAAAAAGAATCCAGGAAAAAAATTCACCCAATACAAAGAGACTCGAAAATAAAAATACAAAGTAGAACAGTTTACCCGAATCGCCAGAAAACGAAATCACCGAAACGCCCTGAGAAAAACCCTAGAAAGGAGCGTACCTGTGGGAAGGAGAGTGCCAAAACCCTAAACACAGTGATTGCTCTACGTCGACTTATGATTTATCTAGCTCAGGCCATACGATCTTCCAGACATATATATAGAGAGATGCTGGCTATAGCCGGTAATTCTCTTCGAAGAGACCGATGATAAGAGGTTGGTTACGACTTACGAGGTTCCTTTATTCACCTTTCGTTTCCTTACTCTAATTATTTTTCCAACATGTCTTTGATTTCAAATTTCAATAAATATTGGGGAAATAAGGAACTAAAAAAACCAAAAATTCATTTTCTAATATTTGATTTTACTATAAAATTATGAAATAAAAACAAATTTATTTGAAATTAAATAAAAATTTACCATTTTTTTTTAAGTTTATTCACTATATATTATATTGTATTATTATAATCTTCTGATTATTGAGCGTGAAATTAAAGAAATTGGTTTAGAATGAGCAACAAAGTTATTCCTATTGTCTAACATAAAAATAGCATTGAAAATGTCTCGTTTCGAAAAAATATATCCCTAAAAGTGTAAAGGTAAATCCTTTAACATGATAACAAAATGCCTATGATCATTTTGTCGAATCCTCGCTTTTATAATTGAATGTTTGAGGGTATTTTTATAGAAAAAGTGTGTTTTTTTTGTACTTGCATTTAAATTTCGATGAAATATGTTAATTTTCCATTTTGTTGGGATTTATCAGTTTTAAATCTTCCTCTCTTCCACATTACCCACTGCTCTTCTTACTTTCTCAATTTAGGCAAGTATTAAGGGTATAAAAATTTGATTTTGAAATCATATAATCTTGTATAATTGAAAAAAATATGAAAAATAATTTCAAATAATCGTATCAAATAAATTATTAATTTTAAATTGTTCTTTTATTTTTTTTAATTCTAATTTCCTCCCCAATTTATTTCTCTTGCATCGCAATAATTAAGCATAGCCATAAAAATGAAAATTTTGAGGAAAATAAAATAAAAATAAATTCAAATTTTATGTTTTTTTTTTAACTTAGTTTACTTGTTTTCTTCAATTATGAAAAGAGATTAACTAATTTTAAAATACATAAATATTTTATTTAGTTTTAATTATATTTTATATTCCTTCATATTTTAGAAAAACTATTTTACTTACCATTTTTTCTTTTCTTAGTAACTTTAGAAAATCAAATATAAGGATAACCTTTTCTATTGCAACTTACATGAGCTTAACTTCTGCCATTGAAAATTTTGTTAATTTTTATTAAGTATATTTTATTTCAAAAGTAATAAATATGTGGTAATTTGTATTTAATCACATTCAGATTCAAGCAAGGTGACCAATCTTTTATTCCCGTGTGAGAAACCAATTAATTGGTGAATTCAAATAATCATCTAAGAAGGAGGAAAATTTAGTGAAGATAATTTTATTTTATCTTTTCATCATACAAAATATTTACTTAACAATTATAACAAAATACAATAATGAATAAGAAAATAAGTAAACAATAAAGAATAAAGGCTGGGAAATGCAAGTAGGTGGGCTCTATGAATGACGATAACCTTGAGTTTTAATTTAAATTTTTATAATGTTGCATGTTAAACTCAAAATTTGCAAATTTAAATTTTAGAAAAATCATTAGTTTAACATTATATCAAGACTTGGTTTAACTTGTTTGAAAGGCCATCAAGAATTTGCATGACGATTTACATTTATTTGTTTATCCATTAACGTATGAATGAGGGAAGGTATTAAGAAAAAAGTTTTTATGATATATATATTTTTTATATATAATAGTCATTAGGCATATTTACAAGTAAATTAGTTGATCGCCTAATTGGGCATATATTATTTGCAATGCAAGGAAGAGTTGACACATAAAGTGATTAATTAATTGATTGATATGTTGAGTGGTACTATGCTATATACTAAGAGAAAAAGACTCTTTAAGCAACCAACACAATCAAATAAGCCAATTAACAAGTCAATCGTACCTAATATTAGTCTTTCATTTGCTTAAGCGGGCTCAATGGCATCGAAGCGAGTCGTAGGTGGTATCGATTTGATATGCCATTATCTTTTTTAAGTGCCGATCTGGCTTGTCAATTGAGCGTTAATTTGATGACTTGAACCCGAATGCGAAATATAACTACGGAGAAAAGAAAGAACGGACATCAATTTTGTGGTAGGTCACCAACGGCTCTCTTCAACTATCATTTTTTCTTCAACAACTATATTCAATTATTTAAATAGTCTTTCAAACCTGAAAATATGCGATTCATCCTATTTATTTTGAAATTTGATTACTCGGATTGGAATGCATCATTTTATTGAAGCATGAAATGAGACATCAAAGTACAAATGAGGTATCAATTGAGAAATTTGATACTCCATTTTGATGTTTTCCATTGGAGTTGCTCTAACTACCTAAATTGAAAATACAAAGGCCATTAAACTAAAACCTTATACAACTTTAAACCTAATTTGCTAGCTGTATTTCGATTCATAGGAAGAGTGTTCAAGGATTCTTAAACCTTCTATTTATAGGAAAACACGAAAGTTATTACAAATCTGCAAGTTACGGTGATTCCATGATATCATATTATCCACCTTGGGCCTAAGACTCTTATGATTTTATTTTTTAGGCTTCTCCTTCAAAAGACATTATATCAATTAGATGTTATTCATATTTATATACTAATAAAATTTTCCATTTCTATCCGATATAAGACATTGTGAGACATTACAGGACTATGTGAAAGTTGTTTTGTTAGCTCCAATAACGTGACCATGTGAATCAATCAAGGGCCCCCCCTTGAATTTCCTGTTCGGATTTTAATGCATAAAATATCCGTAACTTCATTGAAGGGAATGGTATTGACCGATATCTCGTAACGCAAGTTATTTCCTTTAAAAAAAAAAAAAAAAGGTAAAACGTAATATTTGTTTGAAAATGTTTTAAAGTAGTTCTTAATTTTTTAATTAAAATAAACAGTTACTAATTATATCATGCCGTGTGTAACTAAATATAATTGGTTTATTTAGAATCAAAGTGTGTGTGTTCCTAAGGCATTGAATCACACGGGAAGTTCTTTGTCATTGAATCATGTGTAACTAAATATGTTTCTTCGATTATGATAAAAGACTTTTTTGTGCATTTTAGTCAGACTATTTTATTATACTTTAATTTTAATTTTAAGATAGTAAAATGTCCCTTTCCATTGGACTTGAACCTGGGAACGCCCTATATATATATATATATTATCTCGTAGCTTCTGTTAAAATAGAAACTGAATAGGCACCCTTTGATCATATTCATTCAAGGGTAACGTCATGGATGATTCATGAACATATAATATTCTCTATTTGATGTCCTAAAAAAAGGGGGTATGGGTTTTTTCTGACAATATCTATGATAGGAGATAATAAAGACGTGTAGTACTAGAGAATTAGTCAATAAATGGGATGAGAGACCACGTTGTTAATGGAAGTTAGATTGTTAGTTTTTTTAGTCCACTAAATATTATTTTTATTTTATTAATTAGATACTGTGCTAGTTTTTTAGATTATTTAATTATTGGGTCATTATATTTATTTGTATTTAAAACTTTAAATGTTATCAAGTTGAGGAGAAGAGTTTAATAAAAGTTAGTTAAAGTTTTATCTCGCCTGAAGCAGATTATCCTATCATTGGTATCAATCACGAAGCGATCATAGCAACAACAAAGAAAGAATTAAGTTGCTTAAAGTAAGTGTTGGAGGGATACGGGATCTTGTGAGCGTATGGAGTTGGGAGTCGGCGACAAACTACGCCAGTGGGGATTGTTATCAATAGGATCTCGAAAGCCATATTACCAATGTCGGACCCCACTGCTAGCCATACTTTTGAGCGTAGTGAAAATTCATGGAATGGGCATGTTCGAGATCAGCCAGAAAGCAGTTATCCCATGTTCTCCTCTAAATTAGCTAGACTCGAGTTCCCAAGATACTCCAATGATGATCCCATAGAATGACTCACATGAGTTGAACAATTCTTTGAATACTAGAGCACCTTGGAGTCACAAACGGTGTCTTTAGCATCCTACCATCTAGAAGGTAGAGACGACCACTAGTGGCTGTGGTTTCGTAGGGCATACCAAGAGGAAGGAAAGGAAGTGTCATGGGGCATGTTTGTGGAGGAGATATGGTCATGTTTTGGGCCTACAGATTGTGAAGATTTTGATGAATCCTTATCTAAGATACAACAAATGGGGTCCTTATGAGACTATCAAAAGGAGTTTGAAAGGTTAGGCAACAGGGTGCATGGTTGGACACCAAAAGCGCTTGTGAGCACACTTTTATGGAGGCCTTCGCTACTCGCCGGGTGGCGATGGGATTAGGATGGTCAAGCCAAAGACATTAAAGGAAGCCATTAGTTTGCTTGAGTCTTGAGATGATCAATTGAGCCCAGGCAAGGGATGAGACCGGCTCTCATATTTAATGAAACCATCTCCATCAATGAAACAAATCTCATGGGATGAGATGTTAAAGAAGTATTCAGGGTCTTTGTTTTAATTGCGATGAGAGTTACTCCAAAGCATTAGATGTAAGGGCCACAATTATTACTATTGGAGGGAAGTTAAGAGGATGAGGATGGGATAATCATGATCCCATATTACAAGATCAATTACTCATATTCATGTTCTCACAAAGATCAATTAAATTTACCCAAAGCTAAAGGATCTTTCATCATCTTGAACCTTGAGAATGAGGTTCATGAAGAAAGGAGGGCAATAATAGGAGATAATGAAGACATGCAGTACAAGAGAATTAGTCAAAAAGTGGGATAAGAGACCACGTTGATAGTGGAAGTTAGATTGTTAAATTTTTTAGTCCATTAAGTATTATTTTATAATTATTTTTTATTTTATTAATTAAATAATATGCTAGCTTTTAGGATTATTTAATTAGTGGATGATATTTTATTTGTATTTAAAACTTTGAATGTTATCAAAGTCGAGGAAAGAGTTTAATAAAGTTAGTTAGAATTTTATCTGTCTAAAAGCAGATAATATTGAGGTTTTATCTCGCATAGACGAATTATCCTATCAATCTAATTGTCTACCAATTTTTTTTTTTTTTTGGGTTCATCTTCAATAATTGAATGATTCGCAGAAATGAGACATTGTAGTTGAAATGATTTACAACCCTAATTGAGTGTCACATAAGGTGATTAGAATGGAATAAATCTGATCAATACCTATTGCTTATAAGGTGTTCCATACACAATAAAGATATGTTGCAGTCCGCACAACCGTGTCCAATTGGTATTGCAAAGTTCCTCAGAGAGTTTTGTTCCTGCATGAAAGACCATTAAACTAAAACCTTATTCCACTTTAAACCGAATTTGCTTGCTGTGTTTTGATTCATAGGAAGAATGTTGAATGATTCTTAAACCTTTTTTTCTTCTGGAAAACAAGAAAGTTATTACAAATTTTTAAGTCCCATGGCAGCATTGAAACATGTTTTGCGACTTTCAACCGCAGATAAATTCATTAGCAGCAAAGCAGATATGAATATAGGTGCAATGCAGGTGAAGGTGGTAAGAAGAGCCATGTTGGTTTTGATAATATGTGGTTGGAAGAGGAGGGTTTTATGGAGAAGGTGAAAGGGAGGTGTCAGGGTTTTAGCCCTTTCAAGATCTCCTTGTTTCTCTAGGCACAGGAGGGATGGCTAAAGAGACGGTTTTTCTCAAAATGATATGAGAGAAGCCCCAGTTCACAGAGGTGATATCCTTTTCTGTATGGGCAGTTATCTCATCTTATCTTATCTTATCATATACCATTTCTCCAAGACCGATATGGGCTGGCTTAGAGGTAGTGGCAGCTGGTGTAAACATGTACAATTAAGGAAAACAAATGAACAAAGGAAGATCTCCTCACCTTTACGAGTGAAAGTTGCTGTGTTAACTCCAATAACACGACCATATGAATCAATCAAGGGTCCCCCTGAATTTCCTGTTTGGATTTCAATACATCAAAAATCTGTAACTTCAACTTGAAAGATCCAAACATGTTTTCTGAAATAAGAGAGCTAAAATTAAATAAATATTATTAACCATCAACAGAAGTTGTATTATAGGATGAATTTCTTCCATCACAATGCACATGCAAACTACCAAACAACAAAAAGAAGGGAAAATCTTTGAAAGAAATTTTCCAGTCTCACCAGAATTAATAGCAGCATCTGTTTGTATAGCTCCTCGAATGGCCTTTCCATTTGGTGAGGGTATCTCCCTGCCAAGCCCACTAACTACCTGCACTATTCAAATGACCCAGCAATCAATCGTTATGTTACCGAATATCTGTCATTACTATCTCAGTAGTACTCTTCAAGCAAAATTACCCCTGTTGTTAATGTGTTCTCATATCCACAAGGATTCCGATGTAGAGCAGCTCTGACCCACACGTATATCCACTTGAGATTGCCGAGAACAATGAGTTTCAATTCTTTTTTCTTGAATATCAACCCTAAACTACAACATTTTTGGTTAAGTCTCTTTGTAGAAGAAGAAGGACAAAATAATTGGATGAATGAATTCCTTGGGTTTCCATTAGTATCTAAACATGTATAAATATAGGCTAGATATATACAATTGGTAGGTCAATCTAACATTCCTAATTAGGTTCGCAACCTACAAGTATATATTTACATTCTATAAAACTCTTCAACTATCTACCATCACAAATGTAGCATGAAACATGGGATTTAATGCAAGATACGTATACACATGCAACTGGTTTTAGTAGGAGCTCTATATTCATATACTAAATTGCACTGTTGTAAGAACATAAGAAGGGTTTTAGAAAAGCAACCTGGGATGTATATATATATATATATATATATATATATATGATTTATCTAAAAAAATATATGTATATATATATATGATTTATCCTAAAAAAAAATGTATGTATATATAAGAAGAGAGAGAAAATTAGAACTCAACCTACAAATGAAGAGGAGGATAAACATAAATACATTAGATAGTACCAGAGGGATTTTTTTTTTTTATATTTTGTTTCAATTAAAAGTGCTGAAACTCTGAGCAAGACTCCTTCGACATATTTATTTTTCTGCCATTGATACTTCTTTTCCCCCATCTCGCATGCACTATTAGGCAAGTCCTCTTGCATTGCGTTCGTTTTCTTTTTCCGACAAGAATACAAGTTGAATTCCCCATTTTGTGATGTGATGTCAACTCATGTTAAATCACATGTACCGAGAGTGATAAGATGGTGCTTGAAGATACTACTAGTAACAGAACTAAAAAACCTTCTAGTCCAAACAGGAAAATTCACTTTTGAATTCAACATCAACAGCTCAAACAGGGCTCCATTTATTTGTCCTTACAATCCTTAGGTGAAAGCTCTATCTAACCTCTAGTAGCTAAAATCAAGTTGTGATATGTTTTACCCTCACATCAGAAATCATAAATGCATGAAAGCACACTTAATAGAACTGTTCAAGAAGGTTGCCAGAAGAATAAGTATAAAAAAGACCTATTTAAAAAGGTCGCTAGCTCACTTTTGTTTGCCCTTGAAGCATGTGGCATCAAGTATCAACTATGCTAAGACGCTTTTTTCCTGACCATTTGGATAGACATCCCACCTGCAATAGCAACAGCATAAATGCAAGGCAGATCTCTTACAGAAAGAGTCCATTCCCTTTAGTTCATTTCTCCTGACCATGGATGGAGTTATAAGCAGTTCTCCTTCACTCCGTACCCCACCTTATTCTTGCTTCTAATCTCCTTGATGCCTATACCTAACACTTAAGTTGCTTAGAAACCAGAAGGAGAAGAGTTGGAGGAATGAATTCCTTGTTTTTCCATTGATTCATCATACATATATAAGAAGGTTAGACCATACATTAGGTAAGAATCAATCTCTCTTCTAAATGGTTACAACCTACAAGTATCCTAATGACATACAAACCTATGTATTATAGCCATACTATAACACTTCCCCTCAGTTGACATAGATGTTAATGTATAACATTTTATAAATAGTAACTTCGATTGCCAGGGCCTTTGTGAAGATATCACCTAATTGTTATCTAGTCTCCACGTACCCTATAGAAATCAAACAGAGCTGTATGTTCTCACGCATAAAATGACAATTTATCTCTATGTGTTTAGTTAGTTCATGTAAAACAAGATTAGAAGCAATATGAAAGGCAACCTGATTGTCACACCAGAGCTTTGCTAGGGCTGAGGTTTTAATACCGACTTTCACCAAAAGTTGATGAAGCCACATAATCTCGCACATAGATTGTGCCATCGCTCTATATTCAGACTTTGCACTAGATCGAGAGATAACACTCTGTTTTATTACTCTTCCCTAAGACTAGATTCTCTCCAACCATGTAACGACCCGGTCCAACCATGTAATAAATGAATGTTGTCCGCCGGACCTGAGGGCTCTCACGACTTTAAAACACGTCTACTAGGTTGAAAGAAACCCATGCTTATATAATGTCATGAAGTTTCTCCCCTATCCGATGTGGAATGTGACAAACACTTCCCATGCAGACACAACGTCCTCGTTGTGTCGCATGGGGTGTGAGGCAAGTGGACAAACACACACTGCAGGAGACGGCGGGCGATTCCCACATCGAGTCGAGAATGGCTACGATACCATGTTAAATGACCAAATCTCCTAATAGCTTAAGCTTGTAGGATTTGAATTTAATATGAATATCATGCCTTTAATACACCTCCTCACGTGAAGCCCCATACCCGCAAGTGGAAAGTCAAACAAACTATATAGAGTCCTCCACGGACTTTCAAATCAACAAATGGGGAATAAATTGCAACGAGGTCGTTTGAACTCAAGACCTCCTGCCAAACTAAGCTCTGATACCATGTAGAAACCAAGAAGAGAAGAGTCGGAGGAATGAATTCCTCGTGTTTTCCATTGTTTCATCATACATATATATACAAGAAGGTTAGACTATACATTAGGTAAATCAATCTACTCTTCCCAAATGGTTACGACCCTACAACTAAAGTATCCTAATGAGATACAAACCTATATGTAAAGTATGATACATAATATAACAAGATTAAGCAAAAAGAAAGTTGAAGGTGCCATACCCTTGATTCTTCCTATAACTAACACATTGGAACTCAAGCATTAAATGAAACCGGTCCCTTGTTTACTGTGTATAACCACATACTAAAAAGCTTTATGGCTTTGTCCTCAGGCCTCATCTCATGGAAAAACTCTTAGAAATCACATAGAATGAACAACCTTGACAATTAAATGAACAGAAAAAGAAAAAAATCACACCTCATGATGTGAGGTTCTGAACACCTCAAGATGTGAGGCTCTAATAAGACATTCACCTCGCGTCTTAAAACTTGTCTCAGGTTACAAATGTCCACTTCACATGCCATACAAATAAAACCACAATGGATTTTTGAAGGTTAAATAATTTTTTGTGACTTTACAAATACACCTAACAAAATTGGATTTGCCTAATAGATAAAAAGAAAGAAGCGTGGTATATCCAAAACAAGTTTGCTTCTTAAAAATTTTGTTTGGATTTAGCATATGTCTAGTAAATCAACCCGATAACCAATATTCTATATTGACTTAATTTATATCATTAAGTACATTAAGCCTCTTTAGTAAGATAATTTAATATTACAAATTAAAGTTAACAATGACTAAATAACTGATTTTTTTTCTAAATTCAAAGCCTCCTTTCCCTTAGCAATCTGTCTGTCTCTCTCATAATCTCATTACTAAATATGAATGAGGCTAAATATGCCAATGTATTAGTTTAGAAAAAATTTAAGTTGGTTTTTTAGCAAGCAGTCTTGATAATTAAAATAGGAATCAGGCAATAAGTTTTATTTCAATAGCAACCCAAGTTATCTTAAATTTTACAAATTCCCATTCAATTAAATTTAGGTACTAAGTTTTTTCTATATAAAGCCCTTATTTTTTCTCTGTTAAATGTATTTCCCTGCACACTTAACATTGTTGTATTGAAGGTGATTAGTTTTTTTCCAAATACTTCTCCGTTATTATTTGTTAAAATTTGTTTTCCATATTGGAGTTGGTGGAATAGCAATGAATCTCACCAAAGCATTGTTCCACATGATTTCTCTACTTCACTGTTCCATTTTGCTGCATTTCCTAACCTCCTTATAACATATATATTTTTAGCTCTAAACAACATGGAGGGATTACCAATTTAGAAATTAACAATGCATTTAAACAACCAATGAACGGAAAAGAAAAAAGAGGTTTGCAACATAGTTTTTATATCCAGAAGTACCTAACAAAAGCTTGCCTTAAAATTAAAAAAGAACTAAAATATACCTTCAGAACAGCAAGATCATATGCTGGATCATAGCCAATAATCTTTGCTTCTCTGGAAAAGCTGTTGCCTTTTGCATCTACAAGATACACCTGTAAAAGAGAAGCACCAAGATAAGAACAATGATAACACGTCTACTATTGTTGAACTGTAAGATAAAAAGGAAAAGCGAAATATAATAATGAGAAACATGAGAAAACCTTACAACGCTGTAGTCCACTAGTATCTGTAGCCAATTTAGCTACCACATGGTAATTAGTGACCTGTAATATACAAAGAACTTTCTTTAATGACAAGAAGTGCAGACTTTACCCACTAAAACAAGGTCATATAAGAAAAGAACAAGGTCACCCACTAAAACCTACTACATCACTAAAAGAGAAATCTTTTTTTTTTTTTTTTAAAAGAAAGAAAAGATGGGAAAAGAAAAGCTGCAGATGTATCTATGTTTCAAAGATTGTGATAATAATATGCAATAAAGTATATCGTACATGTAATGTTGCTCGGACATTGCAAACAGGAGTTTAGCACAGAAAATACGAAGAGAACAAGATGTAGTTAATTGATATAACCAACAAAGAATGTAACATGCAACCTGAAATACAAATAGAAGAAAACCACGGACATCATTTACAGAGGATTGCATTGGTTTTAAACATGATCAATAGGACTTCAGATGTAAAAAAAAAATCATTTATACCATAGGAATCAGACTTTTAGCAAAACCAAAGTATTGCTTAGGACTTCTTCTTGGAAAGGTAAACACTAAATATGCATAGGTAATGCCCATTTTGCCACTCAGCTATCAGCTCATCAAAAGATAGAGGGATGATCAATGTGAATTCAGCTGAAAAGAAATATTTCTTTTTCCTATCAAGGTGTTTATTTACTTGCAAAATGCATGAAATCATAAAAAGAATAGAAAGACAAGAACCAAAAGAAAACCTGCATATAATAATGTATGATTGAAACATATATTAACTGGAAGAAGGGAATACTTACTATGTGACCAAACTTGTCCCAAATGAAGCCTGAACCTGTTCCTTTTACTTTTGTGTTTTCATCTTCATTCAGCATGAATTCATTGGATGAGCTACCAGCGCTCTTTACTGTCTCCAGGTCCTTAATGAAAACAACAGATGGTGAAGTATCCTACAACCATCAAGGAAATCTTAGTAAGTACAAACTCATGAATACATGCAACTTCAAGCAAGAATAATCTCTAATCAGGGGCTGACCTACCATATGCCCAGTGGGGGCATTTGCTCCCACTGAATTTTTTAAAAAAATCATACAATTAAGTTGATTTGAGGGTAGCTGCTTTGTTAGAGGCCCTAAACCTTTTAGATTCGAAAACATGTGGCTTGCAAGGAGGAAGGTTTAAGACTCTTATTGAGGAATGAATTGGAGGAGCCTTGGGGATAAGAGGGGTACTAACAGAAAATTGAAAGCCCTTAAAGGTCAACTAAGAACCTGGAGCAAAAATTCCTTTGGGAAAGTTGAGAGGACAAAAGTAGGCTCTAAAAAAAGAAAGTAAGAAGTCTGGATGACTTAGAAGTGCTACGAAACCTCTTTCGTCGAGAGAGAGAGTTGAAGTTGGAGGCTGTGCAAGAGTTTAAAGGCTAGGTTTGATGGAAGAAGTGTCCAGGAGACAGAGTCAAGGGAGATTTGGTTGAAGGAAGGAGATAAAAACATAGGTTTCTTCCACATAATAGCAAATTCTCATAGGAGAGGGAACCATATCACCAAGATGAAGATAAATGAGGTCTGGGTTTCAAAACTCTGTTGTCGAATACAAGGGAATGAGCAAGCCTAGATAAGTCGACCTTTAAATTACTAAGGATGAAGCTACAAGATTGGAAATCCCCTTCACAATTGACGAAGTGTTCATAGCCCTAAGCAACCTAAATGGTGATAAGGCTCCAAGTCCGGATGGTTTCACGCTTGCTTTATGACAATTTAGTTGAGAAATGAGATTCTGATAGCGTAATGAGGATGTTGAGGAGTTCTTTGAATCTAGAAAGTTGTGAAGAACCTTAACACCACATTTATGGTGCTTGTCTTAGAAAAGGGGCGAGGCTTAGGACTTTAGGCTAATAAGCACAGTGGGAAGTTTATATAAGTTATTAAGCTGGAGTCGCGCAAGCGGAGCGGGAGTATTAACGCGGTTGATAAATAAAGCCCAAAATGCCTTTGTTGAAGGAAGGTGGATCATGGATGCCCATCTGATGGCGAATGAAGTAATAGATACTGTTGAGAATCATAGGATATTCTTATAATTTCCTTTGATTTATTCCCTTCCTTTCTTGTCTGATATCGTCTTCCTTTTTTATTACTTGGTTGTTTCCTTTATTCTTCTCAATGTATATAAGAATGTAGGTCTTGTACTGTTCTACTCATCCATTCAATAAAGAAAAGCATCATTTTCTTATATTTCTTCACATGGTATCAGAGCTCGGGAAGGCTCAGGCTAGGGTTTTGCCACGGTTCCAAATCTAGCAACCCATCTAGTGGTTGTATCGCACTCTAGCCACCCCACCCTTATCTATGGAATCCTCTGGATTTGTTTGTCCAGATTACACCATTTATCGAAGAAAAAAATTTCCTAGCGACTTTAAGACGACATTGTTTCTAACCGATGAACCCCACCTCTGGAGTACCTCGTCGATCTACCTTTGGAGAAAAATCTCGACATAAGATAATCCCACGAGCCACACATGCGTGTTTTCCTCTCGCGACCTCACCTTGGCCGTGGCGTTACAGCGCCCCTTCTCGGGTTGGTTGTCCTTCATACGATCCCTCCCGGCCCTGGTTTCTCCATTTGAGGCCTGCATCTAAGACTTTTTCCCTATTTTCTCTCCAACAGGCTATGAAACCACACAGATTTACAGTTAATTGGCCTACCCTCTTTACTCTGAGTGACTATTCTCTATTTTCCCAAGCCTCGACACCATCCTGGCGTCTCTCCACCTTCCCGGTAGCATTTTTGCCACAATTACTTGATCTCCCTTCTTGATTTTAGCCGATTTTTCACTATGATTAACAAAGCTCTGAGCTTT
The DNA here is from genome assembly GCA_016808115.1 of Tetrastigma voinierianum. NCBI lineage: Eukaryota > Viridiplantae > Streptophyta > Magnoliopsida > Vitales > Vitaceae > Tetrastigma > Tetrastigma voinierianum. Next base: position 91,434 of record JAEQBH010009208.1, read on the forward strand.
TCTTTGTTTATGTTTGGAACTCCCATGATAGCGTCAATCGACTGAGGCAATGATAACTTCTCGATCTGAAGCGATTATGTTGCATTATGGTTTATTGGAAATGGTGAATATCCGACCTCTATGATCGATGTTTGCGCTATGAATGAGTCTCCGGTGGCGAAAACATCTTGGATTTTGCTCTATAACATTCTCGACAATCCATAAAGCCCAAAACCCTCAACAATCTTGGGGATTATCAGACATGTCTAACCTCTTTAGACCCAGCCCAGAATTTATATGCAGTGATGTTCAACCTGTCGTGTCATCTCCTCTGTTGATAGTGGGCGACTTAGTGTAAATTATCATCCTTTGTTCTTGTAGATATGCGCATTGAAAAATGAGCCCTTATTTGTCTTGCCCAAAGTCACTGATGTCAAGACCTACTTGTCCAACGTGGATCAAATCTTTATGATCCTTACTCTTATTAAACTTGGCACAGAGTTTGACAACATCCGGGAATAGATCCTCACTGGCTCCGCTATCCCAACATTTGATGACATTTTTGCTTGATTACTACGCCATTCATCCACTACAACTCAGTCTTGGCACTCTGAGGTTTCCAATGAGACTTCGGTGATGCTTGCTCTATCTCACCCTCGTGGTGATTCCTGGAGTATTCGTGGTGGCCACCGAGGCAAAGATCAATGACCTTATTGTACCTACTATAATAGACCGTGTCACATTCGAGATTGGTGTTGCTCGGTTACGCAGTCGTCCACCTCTTTCTGTAGCCTAATCTTACGACAGCCTCCTCCTCCCACTATGGATCAGCCTCCGCCTCCATTTCAGGGAGTGACTCTTATGCCTGGTGAATATGAGGAGTTTCTTCGCCTCACTCATGCCGCCAAATCTGTCTCCATTGCTTCTATTGCCTAGACCGGCAACGTCTCTGCCTATCTTACACACTCTCTTGGTCCATGGATTCTCGATTCCGATGCATTTGATCATCTGTCTAGTAATAAGGATCTCTTCTCTTCCCTTACTATCACTTCACCCTTACCTATGATTAGTTTGGCTAATGGGACTCAAACCATGGCCAAAGGAATCGGGTCTGCATGTCCCCTCCCGTCTTTACCTCTTACTTCTATTCTCTATGTCCTTGGTTCTCTATTTAATCTTATCTCTATCAACAAATTAATCCATGACCATAATTGTTCGATTACCTTTTCTCACACTTCTATCACCTTGCAGGACCGGAGTACGGGGAGGACGATTGGCATAGGGCATGAGTCTCAAGGCCTTTATCATCTCAGTTCGACCCCATCTTCCACCGTCTGCAATTCAATAGATGAACCTCTTCTCATCCACCGTTGTCTCGGTCATGAAACATTTCGAGCTTAGGAAGATGGTTTCGCTTTTCAGTTATATTCAACAGAGTGAGTCATGTCAGCTTGGAAAACATACTCGTGTTCATTCCTAAGCTTAGAGTCTCGGACCGAGTCTCAGCACGAGACGCCCTGCGATGTTTGAAGTCAGATCTAAGCGCATCTGCTTTGGGTTTCGGTATTTTATTTACATTTATTGATGATTTTTCTCGTTGTACATGGCTATTTTTAATGAAGAGTCGAACAAAGCTATTTCCAATATTCCAAAAATTCTTTGCCGAGATTCACAATCAATTTCATACTTCTATTCGCATCTTACGCAATGATAATGCCTTGGAATACCTCTCTACCCCTTTCTCTGCCTTTTTATTCTCCTAATAGGATTCTTCATCAGTCTTCTTCTGCTTACACTCCACAACAAAATGGGGTGGCTAAATTGAAATAGGTAAACTAGTTGAAGTTGTTCGCACTCTTCTCCCCCAACATACAATTCCTCAACATTTTTAGGGGGATGCTATCCTAACCGTCTACTATTTTATCAATCGCATGCCCTCTTCTGTCCTAGGTGATCAGGTTCCTCATTCTCTTCTCTTTCCTAATCAACCCCTTTTTTTGTCTCCCTCTATGTATTTTCGGATGCACTTGTTTTGTCCACATACTCACTCTTGGCCAAGAAAAACTTTCTGCTAAGGTCATGAAGTGCATCTTCCTTGGTTATTACCGCCTTCAACGCAGCTACTATTCTTTGCTCTCTAGATACACATCGATACTTGATTTCCGCAGTGTCACCTTTTAACATTCTTCTATCTTCTCTACCCCACCTTCAGTCCACGAGTTTTATCTACACCTCTCGACTTTCCATTCAGGCCTTATCATCAGGAGTTTCTTCTCACCTTGATCGTTGGGGTTTATACTTTCGTGGTCAGGTGTATGCGGAACATCAAACCTCCAGATGGCGCTCATCTCCTACTAGGCGGCCTCCTCCACGGCCGCCCGGTCTTGTCGTCTCTCGCTGATCCTACCATCGCCATTCGAAAAGGTACTCGTTCCTCTCGTAATCCCCATCTTATTTATACTTTCCTGTCGTATCATCGTTTCTCTTCACCATGTTTTGTTTTTATTTCCACCTTGTCTTTTTGTTTACTCTTCTTTCTTTGTACAGAGGCCCTCTCTCATCACAGAGTGAAACATGCAATGGTAGAAGGAAATGGTTGTTTGTTCTCTTGCTGGGACTTGGTCCCTTACCTCTTGTAAGTCCTGTTGATTTGTCGTTGGGTTTATCTTTGATGAATTGGTCTAGATGATCGGTGGATACGTCTTAAGGCTCGTTTAGGTGCCCGAGGGGCATGCTCGGATATATGACCCGATTCTTGTAAGCCTTTCTCCCTTGTTCTTTAAGATGACTTAGTTCGTCTTCTCTTATCTATGTTTGCTAAGCTCTTGGCCTATATCAGTTGGACATCAGAATGCATTTCTCATGGCAAGCTCATCGGTATATGAACCTTGCTTCAGATTTGTTGCTTAGGGGAGTTTGGTTTGGTATGTAGAATTTGTGTCGTTCCTTATATGGCCTAAATAGTGCCTGGCGTGGTTTAGTTGCTTTAGCTCCGTGGTACAAGAGTTCGGTATGACTTCCGAGAAGTACATCAGAGACCCTCTATCTTCTATCATCATACATCATCGGAATGATTGCATCTATCGATTGTTTTATGTAGACGATATTGTTATAATAGCGTGGTCGGGGATGGTATTCGAAAACTTAAACAACATCTCTTTAACCACTTTCAGACAAAAGACTTAGGGAAACTAAAGTAATTTCTGGGGATTGAGATAGCTCAGTCTAATTTCGGTGTGGTTATGTCTCAGAGGAAGTATGTCTTGGATATATTGGAGGAAACTGGTGCTAGGCTGTAAACCTGTAGACACTCCTATGGATTTGAATGTCAAGCTTAGTTGGACAAGGGGAGCCTCTACGAGATCCAGGGAGATATCGACGACTAGTGGGAAGACTAAACTACCTCACCATCACATGACCGGACATTTCATTTCCTGTGAGTGTAGTTAGTCAGTTCCTGCAATCAATATGATAGTCATTGGGATGTTGTGATTCGTATCCTCTGTTATATCAAAAAGGAACAGGGCCGGTGTTATCACAGCCAGTCACACCGGTGTTGGATATTGTGATGCGGCCCGGGGCGGAAACTTGCTGCGGACAAACACTCTACTTCAGGATATTGCGTATTTATTAGAGGCAACTTAATATCCTAGAAAAGTAAGAAACGGGATGTAGTAGTCAGGTCTAGTGTTGAACCTGAGTATTGAGTTATGATTTTGGCAACTTGTGAACTTATATGACTCAAACAACTTCTTCAGGAGCTAAGATTTGGGAAGGATGGCCAAATGATGCTTATGTGTGATAACCAAGCGGCCCTACACATTGCTTCCAACTCAATCTTCCATGAGAGAACCAAACATATTGAAATGGACTGTCACTTCATTCGAGAGAAGATTGTCTCAGGATGCATGACTATTAGTTTCGTCAACTCGAGTGATCAACTAGCAGACATTTTCACTAAGTCTCTCCGAGGTCCAAGGATCTAGTTCATTTGTAACAAGCTTGGTGAATATAACATATATGCTCCACCTTGAGGGGGAGTGTTGAGAATCATAGGATATTCTAATAATATCCTCTGATTTATTCCCTTCCTTTCTTGTACAATATTTGTCCTTCCTTTCTGTATTTGATTTGTTTCCTTTTTGTTCTTCCTGGTGTATATAAGTAGGTAGGTCCTGTATTGTTCCATTCATCCATTCTATAAAGAAAACATCATTTTCTTATAATTCTTCACAGATATTATGCTTAAAAGGAAAGGAAAAAGGGTGTTGTGCAAGCTAGATATAGAAAAGGCCTATGATCAAATCAACTGGAACGGTATCTTAAAGATGATTCAAAAAATGGGGTTAAGAGCTAAGTGGGTCAACTGGATCAAAAGATGCATAACGACAACTTCTTTTTTAGTGATGATTAACGAGTAGCCGAAGGCTGGCTATGACACTAGAGGGCGAAACGAGGGATCGATATCCCCATATGCATTTGTCATTGGAATGGAAGTTTTCTCCACCCTTATAGACAAGGCTGCTTTAGGGGGTTTCCCTTTCAGGCTTTAATCTAGTGAATAGGGGTGGAGAAGAGATGTTGATTACCCACCAATTGTCTGCGGACGACACCCTAGTGTTTTGCAACAACTCAAGGGAGCAGTTAGCCCATCTTAGTTGGATCTTGTATGGTTTGAAGCCATCTCTTATCAGAAAATCAACTTGGAAAAACTGATCCTAGGTTAGGGATGTGGAGGGAATTTGAAGTTTTGGCTATTGAGCTAGGGTGCAAAATAGGGAATTTGCCTACCACTTACCTTGGTCTCCCTCTAGGAATGAGGCGTAATTCAATTCAGGTATGGGATGTGGTGGAGAAAAGGTTCAGAAAGAAGTTAACTTTGCAAAAGAGGCAATATATCTCCAAAGGGGGAAGATTAACCCTGATTAAGAGCACACTCTCTAATCTGCCAATCTACACAATGTCACTTTTTCGGATCCCTAAAGGGGTAAAGTCCATATTGGAGAAAATTAAGCGGGATTTCTTATGCCGTTGGGAGTAATGCGGATGAAAAATTCACTTAGTAAGCGAGGAGCAGTGTGCACTAGTAAAAGGGGAGGGCTTGGCATTTGGAAGTGCAGAAGTTTGAACAAATCAGGTAAGTAGAATTGGAGCAGCCATAGGGAATGATCATTGTGGGGACCGGATAAAGGAAATTTAAAATATGGGCTAGAAGAAGGCGGTGGTTCTTGGTGGAGCCAAGGGGGAGTTTTAGGGTGGGCTTCTGGAAGGATATTAGGAGAGAAGCCCAACAAATGAAACAAGACTGCAAGCTCATGTTGGGTGATGGGGGACGCATTAGATTTTGGGAAGATAAGTGGTGTGAGGAGAAGCTGCTGTGTGTTTTACTTCCAACTTTATATGCAATAGTGGGTTCAAAAGGGGCTAAGGTGGGGGAAGTCTGGGAGACTAGGAGGGGTGAAGGTGGAAGGAATATGAGATTTATCAAACCTTTCAATGATTGGGAGATGGATGAAACTCAGAGAGGAAATGATCGACCCTGTCAGTGATAGAAAAAATCAGCCAAGGGGAGAAGGACAGAATCTTAGATTGGCAGACAAAGAAAAGGCGATACACAATCAAAGTAACTATAGGAGATTTGGAAGGTGTTCATACTAGTATTATTTCGACATGCCTTATTTGGAACAATTATCCCCTCAAAGTAAGTGTGTTCACTGGGAAGTTTGGTTGGGCAAGGTCCTAGCAACGAGATCAAGTAAGAAAAGGGGTTTTCTGCTTGCAAGTAGGCCGTCTATGCAAAGAGGAGGAGGAAAATATAGACCACCAACTGCTTCACTACCCCTTAATCTGGAGTTTTTGGGCTACTCCCATCTCCTTGCCAATATTGGATTAGGTATGCTCATTCCTAATAAAAGACTTAATGGTAAGATAGACAACCTTTCCTATAAGGAAGAAAGCAAAAAATATGTGGAAGACAACTCTCTCTAGTCTTCTTTGGGCAATTTGGAAGGAAAGAAATAGGGTGGTTTTTGATAATGTAAACTTCTCAACGGATAGGTTGAAACTCTTCTTTATAACATCCCTTACTTCTTGGGCAGGCCTTATCTATGAGGGGGAGTACTCGCTCGTTAACTTATTAATGTGTTTCTCTAGTTTTCTACCTTTTTTGTTTGTTTTCTGTATACAACCTGTCTACTCCAGGGCTTGGCCCTGTTTTGTTAATATATTCTCTAGCTTAATTATCAAAAAAAAAAAAAAATTGATTTGAACTCGAGTCCTACCTTTTGCCCCCAATAAAATTTATAAGGATTAAACCATTGAGTTAAGATCTCTAATATTACTTAAGTTTACCCCCATTGATCTTGAATCCTAGGTCCGCCATTGTCTCTAATAGCCTTCAGAGTAATTTCAACCAATGTTCAATATCACAATTTAAGGATTGAATAACCAAATAAATAAGATGCTAGTGAACAAAAAAAGAACACTTTTGTTTCAAATGTTAAGTGGCGAAGCACAATAATTGGCTCGTACACAGCTTGGGAATTTGTTTGAGTTCATTCTCTACTCCAACTAAGTCAAGCTCAAGCATACTATGCTTTTCTCTGTCATTAGCTTCCTTATTTCTTTTCTTTTGATAGATTCTCAGAGTGCTTATACTTGAGAATTTTTTGCCAGAAGACTGGAGGAGTTAATAATTTATTACTTTAAAAGTTCTCTGATTAAATTCTGATTCCATTCCATAATAGCTTTGTAGCCACCCTTGAGGTTTGGCACAAGTGGTAAAGAGATGAGATGGGTTTATGGGAGGTTCCAAGTTCAAAAAAATATTTACCTATCAAAGAAAAAAAAGGTAATGATTTTGTAGCTGCTTTAATGGTATTCTTGATTCTGATTAAGATTCCTTATATTTCATTTCCTTCTTATTTTGATTCCCCATTTTTCCATTCAATCTCCTCAAAAGCTAGCTTGCTACCGGTTTAACCTCTCAAATCTGGAGCTCAAGCAGTGATGTGTTTGGAATACTAGAACAGAGAATCTCATTCATTAATGTGTTTGGATCATTTTTTTTAAAATGGGGATAGGAATAAAAAATTCATTGTTATGGAGATCAAATCCCTCTCTTATTAGGGTTTTTGATTTCTCTCCACTACATGCTCTATTCATATCTTAAAAGGCAGAAGGCATACCCAAGGTACAAAAGTCTCCTAAAACTTAGTTGTTAGGCGCAACTCAAGGTGCATGCTTGAGTGATGCAAAAGATGACCTATGATATTAATTTTACAACATTGGATTCAAAATCTAATTTAATAACGAAAAATAAGATTTCAAACATTTAAAAGAAGCATTCAACAAAAAGGTAATGAAATTATATAAATTTCAATATTCAATTAGAAATTTGAAGAATAAAAGTCTTTGAAAATGAAAGTAGATTAGACATATGATGCTATTATGATTCACCTCCATTATCACTCTATTTCCATTCCTATTCCGACATGACATGAGTTGATTCAGATTCAAAACATAAGTGATTGGGAGGTTAGCTTTGGCTTGAATATAGTTCACATGAATGCAAACAAATTGGTTACATGCAAAAATTTGTTCCAACTAGATGATAATAAGAATTGGTTGAACTAATGATACTAGTATCAACTTGCTAAAATTTCAACAATTATGATTAAATTTAGCATAAGCTGGGTGTGTTTGGAACACAGTGCAATCAAAACCCAACTCTTGATAAATTCTTATATTGAAAACAACCTCTAAAATTCCAAAAAGATGAAATTACCATAGAATGTAGACAGATTAAAAACTACTCCATTTCATTTATAAACTTGTTCAACCAATAGAATGCAAAGACCCATACGAAGCAATTAAGTACAAGAAAGACCCAGTATATATATATATATATATATATATATGAGTATGGGAAAGAGAAAAGAAAAGACAGAGAGAGAGAGAGAGAGAGAGAGAGGGGGCCGCAGAAAGAGGCGGACAGCACGATCTTCATCTTGCTGAAACTCATCTTGTTGCTGGGCAAGTGCAGAGGAAAAGCAGTAGTGAAACTGGGAAAGGAAGAAATAACGCATGTACCAAACAATATGGTTTCTCTTCTTGTAGCAGAAATATCGACGTCGATATTGATGAGAAAGAAGAAAACGGGGGTGATTCCTTGGTCGGAACCTGAGAGGGGATGGATTGTAGACAACCCAACACCACCATTATCTCCGTCAATCCCCAGAATGGATAAAATTGGGTCTTTCACCCTCCTCTTTCCCTCCTAAGATTCTCTACACCCGATTCCCATCCTTCTCGTTACAATCCTTTTCCCAACCGCTCAGCTTGGACCTACGAGGACAGGGATGATGTTGAACACAACAGTGAACACACAAAACCCGCTAACGACTTTGGGCTGGGCCCAACTTTTCGAAAGCAATTGAGTATAAATGGGCCTGCATGTTCGGGCTTAAACCCGCATAACTCTTTTTTGGGAACTGAGATTACTTAATGTACTTAATATAATAAACACATTGAATTTTCTTATGAACTTCGACTTCCTAATGATTTCTATGATAACGGTGGTTGTTTGTTTTATAATGCTAAATTGGTTTTGTTCTAATTTGTTTTTGTTTTTGTTTTTTTTTTTGTGATTTCGTTGTTGCGGTGTATGCATGCATTGTCTTATTGCGACGAGTAGTTATTTCGTCTTGATATGATATTTTATTTTTCGTCATCTTGTTGCGTCATTTATTTGTCGTAAGCGATTTAGGCCCGAGCCCAGAAAGCGTATTCGATCAGACAAATCTCTTGAATCAATCGTGATCGTCGATATGTTGCGGGGAATTTGGTGTCGGTATTCCCAGTTCTTATGGGATATCGAATGTGTGGGTTTGAGACAATTCATTATGCTAATAACCTATATGTTATTTCATCCCCTATGATTTTTAGCAAAGTTGATTTTGTGTTTCTATCTATCGATGTATTCCTAGTTTGAATCAATAAAATTATTATTTTTTTCAAAAAAAGAAAAAAAGAGTTTTTGATAATAATATTAAGTGTTTAACTTCTTTTTTTCTAATACTTTGTTATATTAAATAGTAAGTTTTTTTATAAACTAAAAATCGCTTTCTTAATATCTTAACGTATAAAAAAGGTAACACCCTTGAGGCCTAACTCAAGTGATAAAAGGGTGTGATGAGTTTACTAGAGATCCCATCTTAGAATCGTTAAAAGAACAAAATACTATAATGATGTAAAGGAAAAAGAATAGTTGTATAAAAAAGTATAAAAAGATAGTTTAATTTCATATTTATGTGTATGATGATAATTTAACTTTATCATTATTATGATGAAATTAATTTTTTTTATAATGTTTTTATGAATTTTTAAATATTTATAAAAAATAAAAATAAATATGATAAATAAATTTTAAGTTATTTTTAAAAATAAACAAGAAAAAAATTATTCTCTCTAAAATTATATATATATAATCTACAAGAAAAATAGACTTATTTTATCCATATTTTGAGAAAAAAATTAAATAAAAATAATTATTCTATCTACCAATGAAAAGAAATCAATTTTTTAAAATTTTATCTAATTTTGTGAAAATAAAATTTAAAATTACACATGTTTTTATTTAATTAGAATAAAAACTAATCATAAAGTTTCGATTGAATCATAGAATATGATTCTCTCATATATATTCTGGTTAAGTCTAGGTTTTTTATAGAGAAAACATTTAGAAGGTTGTTTCTATTCAACCAAAAATTTCAAAAAAAATCAACAAGCCATGAAAAGGTCAAAAAAAAAAAAAAATCTAATGGCCATTATGATCACTTCTAGTCTTTTATGGGAAAACAAAGATGTGTATGTCACTCAATTAAGTGTGTTTATGTCACGGATTCTTAATTACCTAACCACATGTTTTTATTCCAACAATATCATAAAGGTATTATAAATCCCAAAATATTAGACCTCAATCATGTATAATAGGCAAATCATAAATAATCATGCTTTTACCTATTTAGGAAAAAAGATATAGAGTTCGAGTATGTTGGGATCCTTCTTCGAGCATCACAAGCCTGGGGCACCGAAAGACATATTTAAAAATTTTTATCCCACCAAGGAATCAACCATGGATATTCAAAATCAAGATCATAAATATGACAAGGAAATAAGAAGATAATGAGATGAACATTATATCTCTTGTAGCGATGCCTCATTTGGGGCGAATGCGGCCGTAGTGCCTCGGCTGAGCGCCTCGAGACGGTGATACGTGAAGTAGAGCGAACCGTCGAGTGATCTCGACCTCCAACCAAGTGATAGCAAGGTTGGATCTAAGAGATAAGGAAGAGGAGATGAAGAGAAACAATTTTCTTCACACTCTTGGAGAAAACTTGTTCTCCTTCACACAAGTTGGGAGAAACTCTTTTCTCACCAACCAAACACAAGAGAGAGAGATGGAGAACACTTATCTTCTTCAGTACTTCAACAAAAAACCAGGTCCACAGTCAACAATGGAGAGAGAACTATTCTTTTCCTCTTCAGAAACGTTTTCAATAATGGTGATTGTCGCGCCCAATCTACCAAAGCAATTAGGTTATTTGTGGACTTGTGTGCTTCGACATACCAGCGAATTTGGTATGTTTCCGCATGTTAGATGAGAGTCTTGCTTCTCCAATATGGAGAATTACCAAAACTATGGAGAGAGAGGGAATGATTGATGGATTTTGATGAGAAAGTTTCCTTTCGCTTCCTATCAACCTTCTTAACTGTCCTTTCTTCACCCTCTTGCTATCTAAACAGGCTCGGGTGGAGAAAATACCAAAATACCCTTCACCTACCATCATCTCATATCCATATAGGGCTTGGGTGCGAGAGAAAATGCCAAACTACCCTTCAGCAGAGGTTGGTGGCCTTGTGCATCTCATGCACATGGGTTTGCTCCTCATGGGCCTTAAGCCCATTAACACCTCGACTCTCTAAGATCGTGTTTGGATCGCATCCCTAAGCGTGTCCCTTGGCTTGAATGTGAAATTCAAAATCATTTTATTGATACCTCACACTTCTAAGCATGTGACCCGGTTAAGGCTTAGATTATATTGGTCACTTGGTTCAACTACTCAATCAGCAAGTCGTGCGATGTCAGTAACACATCGCGACACAATTAACCAGAGAGTTAGTAGATGCATTCTGAATCCTTCCATGGAAACTGACATCCACGTAATTCGTCATTGCACCAACCTATACCCCACTCGGTTTAGAGCATGGACAAAGTGTAGCTCCCATTGTATAGGCTACGCCACATCTAGCTCAAGTGTAAATAGTTTTTGTCTTAGGACTCATTAGTCATTAGTCATGCCACTTTGAAGACACTCTTCATGGCATATCCACTATAAGCGAGGATTTGAGGAATGACCCAGACGAAGGCCATGGGTATACACTCATCTATCGGTGGTGAATCCTCGTGGCTACTCAGCTACTTTCGAACACCTCGAGTTGTACCCGATCATCCTTACATGGGTGACCTCACAAACCAACGGAATGAAGTTAAAGCACAAGATTAGCATCAGATGACCTTGAGTACACCGAGTCGGGATCTTTGCGCCATTCTTTATGATGAGACTATCATCTACATGTAATAGATAATCCATATGATTGTCTCATAGTAGGTCTCCGATGTACTTGACTACTCTTAACAAGCATCCACATGTGTACTTTAATCATCAAGATTATCACGATTTGAGATCGGTTGTGATCAAATGTGAGGAGTCTGGCATTGATAGTCTATCCATATCAACAAGGTCGATCGTTGATCTATGACTAGGAATAATTTAAATACAACATAAGTACATGATAGAAATCTCGTTATCGCGTCACATCATGATTTCCTTCATGTTATGCAATGTATCATGGATTTCATTAAGTGATTTAAGATCAAATTCAATTCATATAGCAAATGAATATCAAAGTAATGAAGCTGTCTCATTAATTAAAATAAGATATTTAACAAGTGTTAAAGGTGATGGCCTTTAGAGTGCTTTTGTAACAATATAGTAGAAGCGTACTTGTATCCATTGTCAAATGTACTGGTTAGATCTTCCGAATTCGATACAACCCTAATGACAAGAGTTTCTCTCCTTTACTGACGGGGATGTAGAGAAGAAGAAGAACTCGGGTTCTTTCGTCGTATGAATTGGAGACCATAACCCTAATATTTATACTAATAATGTTTGATTAGATATTTCCAATTTAGTCACTCATCAAATTAGAAATATCCCTAATGTATCCACACATTAATTCCATAACAATTATACTCTTAAGCCAATTACTTAATTCCAATTAGATCACTTTTGTTAGACTTAATTAAAATTGATAGCATGTACATATTTAATATTTACATATGTGGCCCCATAATGATTATTGAAAAATTCTAATAATCTCCCACTGGGTCAATATGTAACCTTACAAATATGTTCAGCCAAATGAGCTCAAAATTTGCTATCATACCTTAGGGTATATCCAAAACAATCTCGTCATCAGCTATATGGAGCATAGGATCAAGCGAGTTCTTGTTATTTTAATGTAACTAAATCCATCAATAGTGATGTATATGAATATAGTCAAAAGTCATAGATCAATCATGGATACGTAGCATGGAAATTACATACAATGTGATATCTACATGTTTATTTTCAACTGGTCCAACTAAATTCTTTAGTGAGATCATAATAGATTCATACTGAAACATAAACTTTATTCTGTAAAAAATTTACATAAAATATATTTACAATTGAATGACACCTGAATATAAACTCCCACTAAAATTATATATCATCAATTGATATAACACCCATATCAATGGTGTCCTCTTGAAAGATCAAAGATGGACAACCCACTTTCCCTTTTTGTTTTTTTTTTCTACGATTTTTTTTTTTCCTTTGGCTTTGTAAAAACCTCCCCATCTTCATTCACATCAAATGAAGAATATTATCGAAACAGTACCATTCAATGGGTTTGCATTAATGTTTTGCGGCTCTATCTAATTTATTCATGAGTCAGATGAAGAGAGATAGATATGTAGGATATGTTCACACTTGAGCATGGAACAAATAATGGATCAATTATTAAACAGTAGCATATCGATCGAAACCAATGATCTGTATTGTATAGAACAGAATCTAGACAAAAAAACTTTGGGAAAAGGCAAGCATGAGTGTAATCTGAAAAACAAAGGGATAAGGCTGTCTTTTAAGTCACTATGCCTTTGTCGGGATATGATTAGACCAGATGGGGATGGCGTGTGATCCCATGGACTCGCCCCATCGATCAAGATGAATATTCACAAAGCAAGCCCTGTCATCCCCAAAGAATTATAGCTTTTGGCTGTGTTAGAAGTATAGCTTTTGGCGATGTTTGTTCTGTTATGTTAAAATCAGAGAAGAAAATTGAAAAAGAAAAAATGTTGT